>LLKJ01001709.1:0-12715 GCA_002242865.1 Clarireedia sp. CPB17 | reverse complement strand
TTCGCCGTCGTCGGTTTCTTGGTCTTGTCCGGCTTCGGATTCTTCTTCGTCGAGCTCGGATTGCGTGGTTGGTGTGGTGGTTGAGGTTGGGGGTTCGGAGTCGTGTGGTTCGGGGGGTGAGGATGGAGTATCTGCGGGGATAGGAATGGGGTGTGGTGGGTTTGGTAGGGTGATATCTGTAGGTTCTGGTTCTGGTGATGGGGCTAGGGCGGCGGCTTTGGGTGAGGATGGAAGTGGTTCAGCGACAGGTATCGACGAGTCTGAAATGGAAACATCGATACCCATTTTCACGCCTTCCGAGGCCACTTCCTCAACCGGCGCATCCTCAACAGGATGAACATAAAAAGCAGGTTCGATCTGGTCGTAGAAAATCATAAAGACCCCTCCCTGCCCCAGAACATTCTCCTCGCTAACTTTCATAACATGATCGTCGCTTAACCGCCACCACTGATCATATCTTTTCCCATTTTCGTCCACTCTCGCATCCTGCACGGGATGCTTACGGTAGCATATATAATGACCATTTTCGTGTCTACCTTGATGGGTGATCACAGCGCGTAATTCGTAAAAGGGCCCACGTATCCGAGACTTCTGCTCGATACCGGCGACCATAGATTTTAATGGCGTCAAGGGCCATTCCTCATCGGCGGATTCTTTGTTCCCCGCGCTACCCAAGGAAAACGGACCCAGATCTAGGAATTTCGGGAACCGAATCGCGGCAGTCTTTTTTGTTAGCTCGCCCTCGGGAGTGTATGTACTTCGGTTCAAATGTAGAGCTAGAGATTTAGGCGGCCGGGCGATGATATCTTGTTTTGATTTGGTGATCGTCACCCAGTGTTCCGTTGGGATTTTGCATTTCTCTTTCAACGTCTTTTCGGAGAAATCGTCTTCTTCCAGTGCTTCAGTGACAGCTTGTAATCGTTCGGAGGTGTTTTTCCGAACCCGACTGTCTTCTGGTTCATTCTTTAGACGCTCCATTAATGTCGAGAGGAGGTGATGGCTTTTACGAAGTGTGCATCTCTCACAGTATACGCCCTGCACATAATCTAGCTTCGTGCCTTCATGTAGTAGTTCTGATAGGTGATACTCCCAGCCGTCACCTACGATCAAGGGAACACACAGTGAAGGGGTGATCTTAAGACCCTCAGAGTATCCACACTTAGTGCAAATGACTCTTGTCGCTGTCGCACCATTCAATGGATTTTCGGAAAACGAGTGATGTTCAGGCGTGTTTTCGCGCTTCTCTTTCAAGTTATTTATCTGCTCCAGACCTGAAACTCCAGGGGATTTCGCCGCAACACCGTGCTCTTTGTCGATTGCGCCGAGTAACCCAGAAAAATATTCTTGCGCATCTTGCTGCTGCCAACTGCTCATGTTCTTCAATGTAGCTGGTGTCCAAATCCTCCTTCCGTTGTTCGACGGATTCTTCAATGTAGTAATTAGTTCCTGCAACGCGTTGGCCATTTTCATCGCTTCAGTATTGGAGCCATCGGTTCGTAGGCTCTCGAGAAATTCCGGTAGCAGATCCAGCGACGCCAGCCCTTGGAGGACGCTGTTCTGATAACAAGAATTATCCCAATTTCCTAGCCCCGCAGGCACTTCCTCTGCTCCACCTGGTTTTAATCCGATAAGTGAAAGACTCGACAATCTTCTCCTTCCAGCACTCGCTACTGTGTCTATAATCCCCCCAGGTGTATCGAGTCCGAAGATGCGGCGCATGATCTCACTCTTCTCGGAGTGAGTTCGCGGAACATTCTTCATGTTCGGATCCGCTATGCGAAACGGACTTGTATAGTCATCTACGTATTCGAGAAGGCGCATAGGAGTGATGTAAACAAGAGCGTTCCAGGCTAATTGCGAGGGAGGGAGCAGGTCATAATCGAGATTGACCAGAATCTGATAAACCACGGTAACAATAATAACTAGTATGGACGCTATCACTCCAGGCCCTATGGTGTTGGTTTGATAGATCCCCTCTTTATAATCCTGATGGTAACCGTCCGCCTGGAAGGGATCTCCGTTGACGAAGTCTTGCGCTCGTTGATCGTGTGAATTCATCGTTGGGCCTGTGGCCAAAGGTTTGCCGTCGCAGAGTGAGATTCGAAAAGTGATCCCGATGTTCTGTTGAACGCTACAATTAAGTTAGGGTGGCTGTATATGAATGCGGAGCATAGTTCCGGGAGGCGTCGATTAAAGATATCTAGTCGTGAGATGTACTGGCACGGTGTCGTGAATAGCATTAGAAATGCTTCTGCTGAATTTAGTGTTTGGCTCTTACATGTGCTCGAAAATGGATACGGTTTAGCGTGAATGTAGCGTCCCTCTTGTTCTTCATGCGGGCCTTCCCCACAGCAAATATTCATTGATCCAGATGAAAAATAATTGAACAATTTATTCTAACTTGTACGAAGTACCGTATCACAAAAATGGGCAAAACAGCGCCTTTGAAGAACAAAGGTGGTGAGTAAAGATTACGATCATCTATATACATCATCGTAATACTGACCATATCCATAGCTACCTCGGTGCACTCCCGCGCCGCAAAAAGAGCATCCTCTCCGAGTATCGATACCGATAAGTCGCTCAAGGATGTCAAAGCTCCAGTAGAGACAACATACCACCCCCAGGTCCTAGCTGTTCACCAAGGCTCCGGTGTCTCCAAGAAGAAGAATGGGAAGAAACAATTGAGCGCAAGAGCCCGGAGGCGACAAGAGAAAGGCATGGATCGTGCGGAAGCTGTGATGGACAGGACAGAGCGCAAAGTCGAGAAAAGCAAAGGAAGAGGAAGGACTGTTCAGGAGCGAGCCAAGACTTGGGAAGACTTGAACAAGAAAATCGCCATAAAGAAGGCCCTGGAGGATTTGATTGAAAAAGAAAATGAGGGCCAGGACGATATGGACGATGATGAGAATCAGAGCGAGGTTGAAATGGGCGAGGCAACACCTGCGCCGATATCTACGGAAGCTACAGCTCAATTAGTCCCTCCACCTGCACCAGTAGAAGACGAGGAGATTCTGTGAGAGAGCGGATGGGGTAGCAAAACTTTACATTATGCGGCGAATGGCGTTCATAAGAGGGATTCGGTCACAAAAAAGATCTAACGAATTTGATACCAACAACTTACAACAAACGGCATTTCATTCTTGCTTGGGTCTGAAGGAAAAGGAAGAAAACATAGATAGGTTTAGTCTAGAGGCGCCCAAAGTGACTGTATGAACAGTGGCTATTGCGCTTTCCCCAGGAAACAAAACACTTCATTCTCTTTTTTGTTTCTTTACTCTCCTTTGGAAGCCGTAACTATTTTATTTTGCATATGAAGCTGCTGTGGACGGAACCTATATTTTGTTGCAGGGATGTGACGCAGCCTAAGTAACCGCGCTATTTTTGTCCAGCCTTGTGAAGCTCCCAGTAATTATTTCGACGCAACCATCCTAAAAACTCGAAGCTCAATAATACTACAATTGATCCTAAATATGCCTCCAAAACGTATGACTGCGAATCCGGTGAAAGCGCCACGATATCGACCAGGTAAAGCGCATCTCCAAGAAGATGATTCCTCCGACTCCTCAGCCAGCGAAGATGAAACTCCAACCCAAAAACCAATTGCGCCGCCACCAAAGGTATCGACAGCTGGAGGGATATCGAGTAGCCTGAACAAGGTCGATCTGAATGAGCGAAGGCGACTTGCAGCTGAAAAGGAAAATGCGCGCGTACAGGAAGAAAAGGCTCGAAAAGCCGCGGAGGAAGAAGGATTTGTAACGGAAGAGGAGAGTGAAGAGGAGAGCGAGGAAGGAAGTGAAGATGAAGATGAAGATAGCGAAGAAGAGGAGAGCAGCGAGGAAGAGGCACCAAGAAGGGTTATGATGAGACCGATGTTCATTAAAAAGGATAAGAGGAATCTGGGAGCATCAGCGAAAGCAGACACCAAGACAGAGGAGGAACTAATAGCAGAGGAAGAAGCAAGGAAGAAAAAAGCGGCGGATGAATTGGTGGAGGAACAGATCAGGAAAGATATTGCTGCCAAGGAGGCAGGGAAGAAAAACTGGGATGACGATGAAGAGGAAGATGATGTAGATGACACGGACGATATCGATCCGGAAGCAGAACTGGCGGCGTGGAAATTGAGGGAGTTGAAAAGGATCAAGAGAGATAGAGAAGCAATTGAGGCACGGGAGAAGGAAAGGGAAGAGATCGAGAGAAGAAAAAATCTCACCGAGGAGGAGAGGAAGAAGGAAGATGACGAATATATCGCAAAACAGAAAGAGGAGAGAGAAGGGAAGGGGAAGATGGCACATCTACAGAAGTACTATCACAAAGGTGCATTCTACAACGATGCTCTTGCCGCGGAGGGCTTGGACAAGAGAGATATCATGGGCTCAAGATATGCGGATGATGTTCAAAATCGAGAGTTGTTGCCGAAAGCTCTTCAAATGAGGGATATGACGAAATTAGGAAAGAAGGGCGCTACGAAATACCGGGACTTGAAAACAGAAGACACAGGCAGATGGGGACAATTTGACGACAGAGGTCCAAGGAAAAAGGATGGGGATTTAGGAGGAATCATCGGGGACGAACGCTTCATGCCTGACAATAATAGGGCAGGTGCAAGCGGTGCCAATAATATGCCTGTAGGGGAGAGAAAGAAGGTTGCTGGTGCTCCCGAAGGTCCTAAATCTATGAGACAGGGAGACGAAAGACAGGATCGATCAAAAGGTGGCGATACGTATCGACCAGGTGGTGGTAGAGATGATAGAGATAGGAGACGCTCTCGCTCGAGATCCAGGTCGCCGCGCCGGGATAGATCGCCTCGTCGAGATCGATACCGCGACGATAGAGATGACCGACACCGACGGAAACGAAGCACGTCGAGGGATGCCGATCGTTACGAAAGTGACAAGCGACGAAGAGTGGATTCAAGATAGTGTATCATATCATACCATACCATAAACATATCACTCCCTAATACGATATTCTCATATACAATTTGAAATGCGTGGTTCATTATGCGTTCATTTCATTGCCTATTTGCAATCCAAATAGCACGGGTAATTTTACCAAGAGATTTTATATGCGTACAACATCTACCCGTGCTCTTTCAAACAGCTTATGGGCAATCATTTGTCCCCCTCCCCTCTCTTCATCCGTTATTGTCGCTGGATATGCAGATACTCTTGCAAAAGTGCCCGGACCCCTCCTTTTTGATAAATAGCCTGGATTGATAACCAGTACACTTTCCACGACCTGCAACGGAAAACGTTAGCTAATTGTTCTTCATCGGACCGCAGTAACAGCGGTTCGAATTTGACATGAATACAACATACCTTAGCAAAAGGAGGCAATGAACTCGGGACCACCAGCACATCCGGCTTGACGTTTATCATCTCTCCCAACTTCAGGTAACTGATATCCAGCATTGCCCCAACAGGAATCCCCTCTTCTGTTCCAGTCTTCGGCAACTTATCCCTTTGCACCGGAGGAAACAGCGGGAAGAGATGGCGCTGCTCGATGAGATACCTTGGTAATCGTGCAAGTAAAGTAGGCTCGAGTGGTCTTCCTCCAAGGACTTCCTCGTGGCGGAGCTCGTATAGGATATCTTGGGAGGAGATGCTCATATTGATTTCATTAATGGCGAAACTAGATGGATTGCCAAGGATACGGACGTTTTTTGGAAGACCCAAACCGCTCTTGGGGAAGGGCTCTTGTGGCCATGATGCGTGCTTGCAGATGGCGTCTTTAACGGAAGGAATGAGGATGATTGTTATGCGGGGATGTGAGTTTACGAGTTGTGTGAAGGCGGGTGTGATGAGGTGTCGGAATACGGTGGTCATGGTTGCGGAATCGGGTTCTGATAGAGCTTCTTCGGGGAGATCGAAGTCTCCTGTTGCTATTAACGGATGGTCGATGTCGAGGAAGGGCCCAGTCAGTATTAGAGCATCGGCGTAGGTGTCGGCTGCTTGACTACATAAAGCGTGGAGAGGCTCGAAGTCCAGGTTGTCATCTGCTGAAAAAGGACCAGAACCTATAAGGATATTGAGCGGAGCCGGTGCGGAATCTGTATCCATCGCATCAGGACCTCCTCGGAGTCTTTGTATATGATCATCGAGAACAGCTGGGGCTACTGCATGGGCCTTGAGTAATGGTGCTTCTAGAATCTCGCTGACGGTGAAATCCTCTCCTGAAGCATTAATACCTTTCAATGCGACTATCTGGCCAGGGAAGAACTGAAACCCTTTGAGATTGTCCACCTTCAGAGGTATCCGCAATCCTGCTCCCATCCTTCGTGAAGTCTCCAGAACTAATGACGACGGATTCAGCTTTCCTTCTGGAGAGTCACATGCTATCCTCCCTACAGCCACTATCTCGTTTGTGCTCTGGCTTGCAGCACTTCCAAAATCTGATTCCTCTAATTCATGATGATCTCGGATGAGATGCATAAAATCATCTATCCTATCATCTAATATTTCCGAAGCTTCTGATGATTTAATAGCCATTGTTTTGTATGATAACTTCTTCATGTCGGAGTATGCCATAAGCTTGATTCGAGATTCGGCGTAAGGCGCAATTGGAGGTTCGGGGACTTCTAAATGAGTATTGAGGACCTCTACAACCTGCCCAGCGTTTGCTCGATCATTGAATGCAACATTTCCGCCAACCTCAACAGGCTTGTAGGCCTTGACATTGGGTGGACTGCTCGCGGGTTCCGCTTTGGTTCGTGAAATTGAGGGGCTTTCGACTTTTCGTTTTGAGGCACCGCTTACTCGAGACTTGCTCCCACTCATCGGTGTGTTTGGCGAAAGTCCATCCAACCTATACCATAATCAGCTGAAGTCCCATGTAGTTTGAAAGTGCGTCTAACATCCCAAACACATCACCAGTACCTCCAACATTTCGAGTTGCAGGTGCCATACGCTTGTTTGATGCTTGCGCTTTCGTTTTCCGGCTGTCCCTCTCCAGACCATCTTGGATATCTTGTTTTAATGCTCGAACAGTGTCTATGTTAAGTCTCATGTCGTCCTGTCCCATCTTTATACTGTAGGATTCCCATTTGTAGAATAGCTCCTGTGGAGGAATTGAATGCATGCGCATAATCGAGTGCAACTCGGCGAGTACATCTGGCTCAATGGCACCGCCAGAGGCAGTGGTGGATGTAAAAAGATCCTTAAGCTCATCATCAACTGATTCTGCCATCTTCTGTGGTATGCGGGGGTTTTTTGGTATATTTCGTTTGGTTTGAAGGTTTACAGTAAGGTCTGGGAAGACGCGTCGCAACGCGCTTTTCGTAAAGTGCTTTCGCGAAATAATTTTCAAGCCACATATTCCAAGGGTCTTCTAGCCACACTCTTCGGCTTATCCAGGAATAATACTTCGTAAGTATGCAGGCTGACATTATATCCAAAAGATTGTAATAACTATCTTAGAGTCTTTAGAATATAGATGAACTACAGTATCCCAAAGATATCTGAAGAACCAAAACATCATAATGCCTTAAGGCTTCGGGCATATCCGTTCTAATATATTGTTCCAAATCGGCCTGCTCTCTCCAAGCCGAAGCCACACGTCCCCATGCTCCAGAATACCGCTTTCTTTCTAGAACTTCTGCGATGGCACGGATGGCTCACTTACAGCTTATGTTTTGGACTTTCCTCTTCCGGACAGCAGAGTCAACACCAGCGTGAGACAACGGACTACCAAAGCGATATTATCCATCTCGTGAACAAATTCGGAGTAACAAGGCAACGCGCGACCAGCAATATCGACCTCAATCTATCACTTTGACTTGCCGCAAAGGCCAAGGTCTTCGAATACAGTTGTGATAGGGGTATGGAAAGCTAGGAAGAGATCTTCCACCTCCGTATGTCTGACTTCCTCACCGCATCTAGATCTGCAAGGCTGTATATGTGGCGCTACAGTTTTAGATTGCGAGCTCGGGTCCTTTTGTTGTTACTACCACCAAGCATGCTCGCAACACCACTTCATCTTTTTCGTAATCGTGTTGTAACGGAGCTAACCCCCCCTTTAAAACCTCGAGACTGGCTCAAGTTCTAGTTTCTTAAAGATCACAATTGCTCTTTAACATCCAAGAACTTTCACGACCAAAAACAAAGCCTCACTCTAGCCCTCGAGTAAGCATGGCAACCACGATGGTACAAGATAATCTGGATGGAACCACGACAATCGCAAAAGATTTCGCGGCGGTCAATCTAGCAGATGGTACCAACGAGAAGCCACGTATAATAGAAATGGCTGCCGCTAGCCCAGTCCAGCAACCAGTTCAGCAATCAAGAACATCCCCTCTCAAACCACCATTTCTTAACCCCTCCCCCTCCGTGAAGCCTGCACCGACCGTGGAGCTCACTGCAGACCAGCAAATCCAATTCGATGCTCTATTAGACACAGTTAAATTGTGGACGGAGATTCCAGCTAAAGATGGCAAAGGGGGCCCTATCACAGATCAAGAAAGAATGTGGTTGACGCGAGAATGTTTGTTGCGATTCCTTCGAGCTACAAAATGGTCGGGTACGGAAGCACCCAAGCGATTACTAGGGACATTGGCATGGAGACGGGAATATAGTGTCTACAGTTTAAGTGGCGATGATCTCTCTATTGAGAACGAGACTGGGAAGCAATTCCTTCTGGGCTACGACAATGATGGACGCCCATGCCACTACATGAACCCTGGGCGACAGAATACCGAGCCAAGCCCCAAGCAAGTTCAACACTTGGTCTTCATGGTTGAGCGTGTCATTGATTTGATGATACCCAATCAAGAAACCCTTACGCTCCTGATCAATTTCAAGTCGAGTAAGAGCCGGTCGAATACAGCACCTGGAATTGGACAGGGTCGAGAAGTGTTGAACATTCTCCAGACTCATTATCCGGAACGCTTAGGCAGGGCATTAGTTGTCAACAGTGAGTGCACTACAATACATCAGAGCCGCACATACTGACAAAGTGTAGTTCCATGGATAGTGAACGGATTCTTCAAACTCATCACGCCATTTATTGATCCACTGACAAAGGCAAAATTGAAGTTTAACGATGATATGCGCCAACATGTCCCCGCTAACCAGCTCTGGACTGAGTTTAACGGTGATTTGGCATTCGAGTACGACCATGCCACATATTGGCCTGCACTGCTTGAAGCTTGCAAAACTCGTCAAGATGAGATTCACGAGCGTTGGGTAAAGGGGGGCAAGCAGATTGGAGAGAGCGAGGTTTACTTGAAAGGCGGCGACGCACCAAGTGTGGGCAAACCCGTGGCGGAGAAGCCTAAAACTCCAGAGAATGGACATGCTACCGCTACGGCGCCAGTTGAGGATGCTCAAACGAATGGGACACCGGATGCTACTGCAAAGCCAGCTGATACAGCCCCGGTTACAAACGGTACGGAGGCATAATCAGGATGACTACAAAACAACTTCCAATTTAGCGATGACAATAGACTGTACATTAAATTATATAATACACTAGAATAGTAATGCACCCATAATTTGAGCGCAAGCTCGTTGGTGATTTTTCCCTTTCTCTCTTTGTACTATTTACACCCCTCGCTTGACATAGAATCTCACTTTCCAACTTTCCGCAGCCTTGCAGACAAACAACCGGCGGCGCACATCTACCTTGAAACATTTCTTGACCTTCCAGAAAATAGCTCAACTAGAGGTCATTTATGTTACGCTGCCGCTGATAAGAAAGAATCAAAATGTCTTCACAACCAGTGAAGCCACCGTTGGTCAGCCAGTCCTCCCATGCCCAGCGAGGCTCCCAATCTGGCCTACGATACCCGTCGACCGGCAAGACGATATATCACAGACCGTTAAATCGAAGTCGGACGCAGGAGCTAAGTCAGGCCAGCTTCGCATATCTCTTTGGGGAAATGGTCAGCTATGCGCAAAGGCGGGTAACTGGCATTCAGGATCTGGAGAAGCGGTAAGAGCTTCAGTCATCTAGCAACTGCGCGGGTTGAAACCAGATCAAAAGAGCTGACAGTATCTATAATGATAGACTTAACGCGCAAGGCCACCCTATCGGTCTCAAACTCCTAGACCTTCTCTTGTATCGCGAGCCCCCGCGCACGCAGACCCGACCTCTCAACATCATTGCCCTTCTTCAATTCATAACCACAGTCCTCTGGCGTCATCTCTTCTCACGCCCCGCCGATGCCCTTGAGAAGTCTTCCAATCCCGATACTCCTGATGAATACATGATATCAGACAACGAGCCGCTGGTAAATCAGTATATAAGCGTCCCGAAGGAGATGAACCAATTGAACTGCGCGGCGTTTGTAGCGGGCATCATTGAGGGGGTTTGTGATGGGGCGGGGTTTCCGGCAAGGGTTACGGCACACAGTGTGGGAAGGGGAGAGGAGGGTGAGTTGTGGCCGGGGAAGACGGTCTTTTTGGTCAAATTTCAAGAAGAGGTGGTTGAGAGGGAGGCATTCTTGGGCAAGAGTTAGAGGGAATCTGATCCATGGTCATGGAGAGCTTCCTATGCTCTACCTGTTCTGCTGTATCGGTGTTAGGTGTGTCACGGTCAGATCTTAGAGCCGTATGGAGTTTGGTTTGCATGGAGTTGGGGTTGGAATTGGGAACAGATGGCTTGACACTTCTATCTGGGATAGACACTATTCAAGAGATAATGGACAAACCATATTCAGCATTGTTGGGTTCTCCTGAAAGAATGCTATGGACTCTTGCAAAGTGCACGACCATCGAATTTATGGGATGATTTGCTAGCGATCGCTCTGTTTGCGTGTGAGTCCTGTCCTTTGGATAGCCTTTGAACATCCCTCAAATCAAAACACGACAAGACTATCTCAACAACGCCAAACCCCCAGATTCCAACCATTCCCGACCCAAATCTCACTTCATTATCATACTACCAGGAACCTCAGCCATTCAGCAAATCCTAATATCATAGCTAGTGCTTCCTCGGCATATGCTTTCGTCCATCGATCACAGCATTCACTCAACTCCCAAATCCTCTACTTTTCCCTATCTGGGTAAGCTCCTCGCGCCTCTTAGACTCGACTCTCCAGCTCCATTCTGCCCTCCGGGTCCCTTCTTCATCAGTTCCGCCAAGCCTAGATCTTTCCAAGCGGCTTCTTTGGATTTTTGTGTTGCTCTCTGGATACCGAACGCGGCGTGCTGATCAGGGACTACATCGTCCTCATCCTCTGGATTTATGGGTTGGTTGTGAGGTGGCACATAGATATCGTCATCGGGTAGTTTATCTTTGCAGAAGTCCTCGAAGAGATCAGCTACGCGGGACAGGGTGAAGTGAACGTAGGTGTGATTTGAGTCTTTGGACTGTAATTATATTAGTTGTGATCAAGCTGGAGTAAACTAATGACAGACCATTGTTATTGGCTATTCAGAAATATTAAACTTGTCTGTGATTTCTATCAAATATCTCTATTTACTTTGGTTCTCGTTCCTACGCATTGCATGTAAATACGCAGAATGAGGCTGCGAGGCTGAGATTAAGTTCATGGTCTGTGCACTTCTGGTCGGTCTTTCTCTTTACTAACGCCGACAGTAAAGCCTCAATATCAAGGCTACAATCTAGTTTTCCTGAAAATTAATTTGTGGGCTTAACTTTCTCGCTAAATTCTACATGATAGCCCTTCAACAATTCGACTCCTCCAACGACAACACCGACAATCCACGAATCCGTAACCGCCAACGTCAAAACCGCCGACAACAAGTCTTCGACAAATCTAGACACCATGTCTCACGAATCCGTCTACTTCTCCAGACCCCGTACCTACGGAAAGGGTGCCCGCGAATGGTATGTGAAGATATAGATTCCCATCTATTTAAAACACCGACGAAGGAGGAATGATCATTGGAGCTTTCAATTCTGACAATGCTCTTTTTAATAGTCGCGTTTGCACACACAAGGCCGGTCTCATCCGCAAATACGGTCTTAACATCTGCAGACAATGCTTCAGAGAAAAGTCCCAGGACATTGGATTTGTCAAGGTATGCCCAGCTACCACAACCACTTCAACAACAATGCTGCGCTCGAATCAGCAATTCGCAATACAGAAACTAATCCAATTATTTAGCACCGTTAAATCACCAGAATTTTGATAAATAGCTCATCGGGATCGATACGATACGAAAACGATGGGTGCTCATGGGGGAAGTGAGAAAATAAACCTTGGCATGGAGTTCTGGGCTTTGTTGTGCACGAAAAATAACACTAGAAGAGGATACTTGCGGTTATAATGCTTTTGGGGACAGTTTCCAGATGAAGGGAGAGATACCGGTGGGCACTGTGAATAAGTGTATGCTAGGGAATGCTCTGTGATGGGGATTGTTCGCAAAGTCAGAGTACCTTTTCGACTTGCATTGATCTGGGACGGAGATGGACTTGCTTTTCTAGGGTCATCGGAACAGTATGTTCGGTGATTTCGGCTAGGAAGTAGCTTTCTCGGAATATCAGCTCATTTTCCTTGGATTGATGTGGGATTTGTGTGCAAGTGATGTGATTGATTTGTTGGGCTGTTGAATCTGCGGTCAAGTGGCTAAGATAGAAAACAGTCCGAATGATGAGGCCTGGTCTACTACCTTATTACCAATATCAAACCTTGGGGAGGTCATGGAGCTCTGAATCTACATTGTGGTCATATTCATGACAATAGAACGACTTTAACTTGTCTCTTCGGTTTGGAAAAAAACAAGCCAACTTGGGACAAGATATTGAAGCT
>LLKJ01001708.1:0-16589 GCA_002242865.1 Clarireedia sp. CPB17 | reverse complement strand
CCCCTCGACCCTCGACCCTTGTACCACCCTGATTGAGTTTTGGTGACGGCTTATCCTGCGAGTACTGTACTTGTGTCTCTTACTTCGCTTGTGTTGATTCTGCCCTGCTACTACTCCTGCCTGTCTCTGCTTATTCATCTCCTATGTCCTGTGTCCTGTATTTTTTATTCTATCCACTTGGGCGTGCTCGATTGAGCGGAAGTTTGACGGCTCAGTCTGTAACTGTCTGTTTCTGTCGTCTACACGGATTAGCCGTTGTGAAATTTAGGTTGCTTTTGCCCCGCAATCCGAGTTCATCCTTTTGCGTGCAATTTATCGATTGCGACCCAACCAGAGAACCAGTTGCTAACCCCGACAAAACATTCGGTTCTGGACTGTTCTCACCCGATCCTTCTGTCATATCCACCACAATCTTTATTTCGTTCATTTGCTTGAGCCTTTGTTTTATATCCTTCGCGACGACTTCCTAGCGCAGAATCCCCTTCATCGCTTTCCCAAACCACGAAACAAGATGTCCTCCCAAGACCCTCAACAGGGTAGGCCGCAGGTCCAAGCATGCCGATACAAGACCGGGAAGACGTTGGGCGCAGGATCATACTCTGTCGTCAAGGAGTGTGTGCACATTGATACCGGGAGATATTATGCTGCGAAGGTTATCAATAAACGATTGATGGCCGGCAGAGAACATATGGTATGTTTGCTTCGTCGCATGTCATTGAAAGCCTTCCTTGCGCCTTACTAATTTGTTCACTCATAGGTTCGCAATGAAATTGCTGTACTCAAACGTGTGTCGATGGGACATCAAAATATTCTCACACTAGTCGACTACTTCGAGACCCTAAACAATCTATACCTCGTCACCGACCTGGCGCTTGGTGGAGAATTATTCGATCGAATTTGCCGGAAGGGTTCCTACTTCGAATCTGACGCCGCAGAGCTCATTCGAGCCACCCTTTCCGCGGTGGCTTATCTACACGACCACGGAATTGTTCATCGCGATCTGAAGCCGGAGAATTTACTCTTCCGAACACCAGAAGATAATGCCGACCTCCTTATCGCGGACTTCGGTCTGAGTAGAATAATGGATGAGGAACAATTCCACGTTCTTACTACGACCTGCGGAACACCTGGATATATGGCACCAGAAATCTTCAAGAAGACCGGACATGGAAAGCCAGTAGATATCTGGGCCATTGGCGTTATCACCTATTTTTTGCTATGTGGATACACTCCATTTGATAGAGACTCCAACTTGGAAGAAATGCAAGCTATACTTATCGCCGACTACAGTTTCACACCCATAGAATACTGGAGAGGTGTAAGTCGCGGCGCTCGAGAGTTTATCAAAAAGTGCCTTACGATAGACCCTACACAACGGATGACAGCCCACGAAGCATTATCGCATCCATTCGTAACCGGCGAATCCGTCTCCAAGGATGGCAAAGGTAGTGATTTACTTCCAGTGGTAAAGAAGAACTTCAACGCCCGACGAACACTCCACGCTGCTATCGATACCGTGCGCGCCATCAACAAGCTTCGAGAAGGTCAAGCGGGCATGATGGATGGTGTACAATCTACCGATCCTCAACGCGGTGCCAAACCCTTGAATTATCCAAAGACGAACGATTCGGGAGTCAGCGATATGGGAAACGATGGAGCTATGGATATAGATTCGGGATATGGCACTGGTGGAACAGCTAATGTGGATTCGGCACAAAGGGAAGAATTTATGAGGGGCATTGAGAGGAGCTCAGGGCAAGGCCAATCGGAAGCACAAATCGAAGCGCAAACGAGGAAAATAGCGGACACGACGAGAGGGCTATGGAGTGCTGGGACGGCCAAGATTTCTGGAAGGTAATGATATTCGACTATATTGATGAACGACGCACAACTTTTACCACACAAAAAGCGCTTTTTCACAACTGGAGAGTTTAGGGGGAAGGGAGTTTCTTTTCGATCCATTTACAAGCGGATTATATCGCTTTTATTTTCTCCTTTTATCTTCTCGAACTTTTTTTCTAGGCTATTTGCTGGGTCGCTGGCTGCCCACATACTTCTCCAGATGAGAAGATTTTGGTTTTTATATGATGATGATAATCATGCATGTATGGATGGATGGGAGCAGGAGCAGGGTGGAAGGAACTGAACTGGGACTTCAGATAATCATAAAAAAACTTTTCTAGGCTAGGAGTAGAGAGAATATGATTAATGATGTGATGATGGGGTTGATGGTATATATGTCACTATTTATTTGCTTTTTTGTGCTATTGATGTTTTGATCTGGTCGTGATTGATACTTGTGGATGGAGGGGTAAAGTTACACGGATATAAGAAACCCAACCGAGTAATATTTCTTGACCTCAATTCCTCACATCATCTCTCATTTCACGCCCAGCTCATAAACCCCAAGCAAGACCTGAGCTCCTTCCTACTGCATCTTCCTTTATAAAGATCCTTAATCATTCTCTGGCTATTACCTACATAAATAACTAAGTGCTCCGCCACTTCACATCACACCCCGATGCGCCATTGTTTAGACAATCATGCTACCGCCGACAAGCCTTGTACATGATTGGAGATATTGTGTAGCCGCCTCTTGCGATACATCAACGTGCTTATCAAGTTGCTTGCGAATATGAGAAGGAATAGCAACATCAGCAAGGCCGTGACGGAGAGGAGCCCAAATATGGAGAAGAGGACAAATCCGGAAGTTGCCGACTGGAAAATGTTATTGTCTTGTAAGTCACCTGTTGCAAGGCCTGTTTGCATTGCCCCCAAAATGAAGGCCACATAGACTACAGCTGAAGCTATCAGAGCGAAGTTTCTTTCAAAAAAGGTCGAGTACTGATTCCAGGCTTGCGAATAACCTCTGAGCGATAGTTGCGAGATACGATGGATCTTGCTCAATCGTCCAAGCCGCAGCTCCCCGTACAGAAACCGCGAGTTGATCTTGCCATAAATGTGCTCTGTATCCAATTCTTGGACGAAACTTCTCCAGGAAGGCCACGTGATTGTAGCGGGGATGAGATGCTTCTCTTGGGCAATACGGAAATCGCTCTCGAAGCAGATCAATGCAGCATACGAGAACAGGAAACCTGTAGCAGCTCTCCAGCGCTGTCGTTGAATGCACTCAGCTTGGTCGCTCTGCGCGAACTGCCCGGCCTTCATTGGACAGCCGCACTGGTCTCGACAGGTCAAATATCGAAACCAGAACTCCCTCTCTAGTAGAAATCGTGGGAGGGGTTTCAGCATTATACGATTAGATGACCAAACCAGGTGGAGATCCATTTGTTCCGTGACCATAATATCTCGTCCGAGAATCAGTTGGTAATGAAGTGGTCGAGGCGGCATAGGTCGACCGGCTAACCATAAGTAATTAAACATCTTAGTGAGCCTGCTCAGGTCCAGTTCCTTCTCAATCCATTGCGAATCTTGCAAACTAGGAGCTGCCAGGTCATCATGTAATGTACGATATAAGGCAGGCAAAAGCGATTCAAAGCTTTTCTGGTTGGCCTTCGTGATTTTTGTTTTCAACAGTTGCGTCTCAAATGGAGGTCTCTGTGCAGAGTTAGAGAGCTCCTCGTTGCATAGTTGCACTTACTTGGCTCCAACTCTTTTCCGTCGTTAGGATATACGCTTTGGTGTTACTGGTAGACATTGTTTTATGGATAGGAGGAGTTGAAATAGTGTTTTGTCTTTACTGTCATTGCGAGTTTAGTTGTGGTTGTGACTCAAGTCACTCCATATTCTGCTGTCCTATGTGTTCTCACTGCATATTTGTAAGATGCCCCTAATTTGGGGGCGGATATGGGACAGCCTAGCGTTGTCAAGAAATTAAATTGCGACCGCTTCAATTCGGTCCACGATTGCAACCCTAGCTGCAGTCATCATTCAGCCATACGAGGCTCTGTGATACTACCCTAGAGTAAATCTGTTCGCATTATTAGATTAACAATCACGCTCCGAAAAAAAGTAAATAACGAAAGGACAAACAATATACCAATTAACTTTATGTGTCTTAGATGATTTCGAAGCATATCTGTCAGGAGAGCCGAACAGAGTGAAGACATGTCCCTAAAACGTTCAGGAACCCGAAAAATTACAGCAGGTGTAAGCAATCGTGCTAAGACTTACGATGTTGTTCAACAAGAGGTTGAAGTAATCTATCCTGATGAACAAGATAGCATCAAGTCTGACATCGAGTATTGTTGCCCTTCGTTCCAGAGAATAGTCTATCTAATCTTTCTTTTTAGTATTGTCTTTGTCCCTGGATTGGGCGCACATCCGCATGATAGTTGGAAGTCGACCAAGACCGACTGGAACTGGATGAAAAGTACGGATGGCCTTCGTGGAGCGTTTCCAAAAGCACGTATACTTTTATACAAGTATGAGTCTGCATGGCAAGGCCCGCTCAAAGTTAGCCAGTTCCTGGACAACATTGCCAAGGTCCTCTTGGTAGCTTTGAGAAGTAGGCGGGAAGACTGCAAGAAAAGACCGATAGTATTCATTGGACACAGCATGGGAGGGTTGGTCATCGCCAAGGCAATCACAATTCTTAATGCGCAACAGGAGCTCTTTCCGCTCATGCTCGAAGCTATATCCGCAGCAATATTTTTCGGCACGCCTTTCGCAGGAGCTCCAATTGCTGCATGCGCAGCCATGTATGCGTACTGGGCAGCAAAGCAGCACAAGGCTACTACATCTAAATTGTTAGAAATTATGGAGCCCGGCAACGAAGCGTTGCGAGAACTGAAAGACGAATTCAGACGAGTTGCAGCCAAATCCAGGAACAAGATCGAGCTGTCATGTTTCTGGGAGGAACAGCCAACCGACTTTTCCGAAATGGGCCATCTCCCGGCACTGTTTGGCTTGACAAAGCGTCTGATACCTAAGGAGATCTCTGAGTTTGTCAGTAAAACTTCGGCAACATTCGAAGGCGATGTGCCGAACTATGGTTTAGCCAGCAACCACAAAGATCTTGTGAAATTCGACAGCACTAGAGATGGACGATGGAATTTTGTGGAAAACATTTTGAAGAAGGCGATACATGGAGCTTACCTGACAGCTAAAAATCGAATTATTTCAGCCCGTGACATAGAATCGATCTCTTTCAAGGGGATAATGGAAGCACTAGATAGCGCACGATTACATCCTGGCCATCTTCGAAAAATCATAGTTAAAAATCCGGGGAAGTCGACCTTGATAGCCGAAGAGCATGATTACATCGACTGGCTCGACCAGGGTGGACTTGAGCGGCGATCAAGCAGTACCGCAAAAGTAGACGGCCTTTGGGTTCGGGGAGCGGAGGGTAGAGGCAAGACGGGCGTGATGCTTTCTGTCTTGGACGATTTGGAGAGTCTAACGGAAGCTATAGAGGTAGCGAACGGAGATCCGATCCTGTTTGCATATTTTATGTGTGATGCGGCAACAGATTACTGCAATGCCGAGGATTGCCTGAAGTCCATTCTCTGGCAACTGGTTGCTCAGGAGAAAGCTTTGGCGACGTATGCAAAAGATTTTGTCAAAGAGAAGGGAAAGAATGACGTAGCCAAAGCACGAGCAACGCCAACAGTAGAGAATTTGTGGAAGGCATTACAAGGTATGCTTGCAGACGAGTTCACTGGGAGCCGTGTCCATATTGTTCTAAGTAATTTACATCTGCTTCCTGAGCACTTGGACTCCACCGTTAAGCTGCTGAACTTGTTGAAGCTCGAGCTCGAAGGCCGTCAAAACAACGACCCCAGTCGAGTCATGGTGAAGTGGCTCATTACAAGTCGTGCGACATATACCATCCAAGCAGCGTTGAACGTGGAACGTCTCCGGGTGATCAACCTGGAAGATGAGAAGTTCAACAATCAATTTCAAAATACACTGCGCAAGCATGCGAAAAGCAAAGTGGAGAAGTTGGAGATCGAGAAGAAGTACAAGAAGGCTCTTGCATGGTTTGTTCGTAGCTTGATTGGGGAGCGAGCACAAAATACCTCATGGATCGATATCACGTGTCTTCAGCTTGAAGAGCTGCCAGAAGCTGAAAGCGAGTTGAGAGTCCGAAGAATGCTTGAAGCCATGCCCCAAGAACTAAACGTCTTGCTGAAGAATGCGTGGCTTCAGATCTTTAGGACGGCAGCAGAGTATGAAGAAAACATTAAGGAGATGCTCCGAGCTCTTATACTTACGGTCGAGGAACCCACTGAAGCCGAATTTGCTGTTCTATGTGGACAAGACGGATCCGATCAAGACAGAAAAGAGCTTAGGCAATCCATTGAGAAGTGTAAGCCACTTGTTTCGATAAATCGCACTGTTTGTTTTATGAATAGTGCAGTAAAACAACACTTGATCAGCAATGCCGACGACTTGCTTGGACTATCAACTCAAGAAATAGCAAGACAACATGGTCTTCTGGCGCTCAGATCATTCTCTTATCTCAAAGAGATATTGGATTTTCCAGAGGCCGTTGCCCCGTCACTGCATAGCGTGGATATGAACGATGAAGGCTCCAAATCTGACACTACCGATTCTGATGACGAAGATTCAGATGGAGAGGCAGACTTAGAGGAGGATGAAGCAAGTGTTGACGACGATGAATCATCGTACAATGACCGCGCCTGGGATGAAGAATCGGAGCCTGATCTTGATCCAGAAGCTCAAGACCTCGAGAAACTGGGAATCTTGCCATATATGGTGAAGAATTGGCTCAAGCATGGTAGCCAAGCGGCCCAAGCTACCATCGGATTCGCGGATGATTTAAGTCTTGACGAAGAATTTTGGAAACCTAGTTCGCGGATAAGACGCCGATGGCTAGTGGAATACAAGCGAAACACGAAGGAATTCGAATACGAAGATTTGGGAGAGATGAATGCGTTGCAGATTGCAGCGGCGGTTGGGTTTAGGCAGTTGCTCATAGCGCTTATCGAAAACGGACACGAGGACGAACTAGATGGGCATGAAGAATCTGATGACACCCCGGTGAGGCAATACCACTCGGCATACATCCTAAAGTACTAGCTAACAAGATTGTTCCCTCAGCTTTGTTTTGCTTGCGAATTCGGCAACTCGGATATGGTTGAAGAGTTACTTGACAGAAAAGTAAAAATCAATACCGGTGAAGAGAAAGAGGAAGATACACCTCTGCATCTTGCTGCAGAAAAAGGCCACATCGAAGTCATGAGGAAATTGATCTTAAGAGGGGCAAGTCTTAACGCCTACAGCGAATATTCGGGATATGTGATTAACTCAGCTATATCTTCCGGCAACTTCACCGCGGTAGAAGTTCTTGTGCAGAACGGCGTTTCATTATCCATCGATCGCGACGATGTCGAGACCCCACTAGAACAAGCTGCCTCACTCTCTGATGTTTCGATGCTAGAGTATTTGATGAAGGAGTACGCTGATCAGCTTTCTCCGGAAGAATACAGCAAGGCGTTAATTGCAGCTGCGGCAGCTGGGAGCATCGAGATACTGAACAAGCTACTCCCTTTTCAACATAGCCATAACGATTACCAAGCCGCTTTGGATGGGGCTGCAGAGGAGGGCAATTGGGAAGTCACTAAGGCCCTCCTTGAAATAAGAGCAGATCTTTCTTGCGACAAGGTCTTCTATGAGGCAGCTACAAGAACCGATAATCTAGAAGTTCTTGAAGCACTCTGGGAATATACGAAAGGGGATATCTCGGGTGAAACGCTGAATCAGTCACTATATGATACAACGGACAACATGAAAACCAAGACAGTACAATTGTTGTTGGAGAAATTCGGAGCTGATGCCAATGCTCATGGCGAAGAGTAAGTCTCTGTTCAAATGTCGTAAGAGCTTAGCTCATCGATAACTTCGAATTCTTCACCTATAACATCCATGCCTATCACAACCTCTTTCTTCCGTGCTTCTATATGCAATTTTTTTTTACAGCTTTCTATCCTTGGAAAACTAATACTCGATAGGTACGGCAATGCGCTCACAGCCTCAGCATATGATGGTACACTCGATATCCTCAAGCTACTATTAGACTACGGTGCAGACGTCAATTCGAATGATGGCTGGGCTTTACAGATAGCTGCAGCAGAGGGACACGTTGATATCGTGAAGGAATTATTGATTCGAGGCGCTAATGTTAACGCCCGTACGTCCAACCTAAACTTTCCGCAACGGACTGCGCTTTACGGGGCTTGTGAGCTAGGCTGGGACAAGATTGTTGATATCTTGCTTGAGCATGGTGCGGATCCGAACCTCGGTGGAGGTGAAGACGACTACCCCATTCTTGTAGCAGCGAGGAATGGTGAGTCAGAAATCATTAACAAGCTCATCTTGGCCCACGCCGATGTCAATGTAGCGAGTGGCGATGATGGCTCTAGTGCTTTAATACTCTTTGCAAAGAATTTCTCGGACCTTGGGCCTCTGGAGCGTTTAATTGATGCCGGTGCAGCAATAGATGCCACAAATAACGATGGCGACACAGCTCTTATTGCTGCTGCGTCTATGTGTGATTCCGAGTTCGTCAACTTCCTTTTGGCCAAAGGAGCCGATATTATGCACAGAAACAACGATGGCTGCAATGCTATGCAAGTGGCCTGTTTTAAAGAAGACGCTGAGTTAACGTTGAGTTACCTGATCGATCATGCTTCATTCATATTGTTGGAAATCCAGAGGGAAGTGAAAGGGGGGAATCAGGCCGTAGTTAACGCTGTTGATAAGGCGAGGGCGGAAGCGAAACAAGTCAACATTAAGATTGCCGCCGAGGATGACGTTCAATCGAGTGATTCGAGTCATGAAGGTGATTCAGGTGCAGCTTCTGCCGGACTCGATTCTCTCAAGGATGATTTAGAAGATCTTCACGAAATGCACCATTCAGAAGGTTCCCTGGGAAGACTGGTCCCAGAAAAGGGATCGGATCATCTCCAGAGGACGGACTCTGAACACTCAATCGCGTCTGGAAGTAAAGAGGTTCTTGGTCTCGAATATACGAATCAAGTAGACGGAACCCGAAATACAGCTCCCATAGACGGCAAAATTCACAAGGAGACTGCAACATCAGATGGTATTCAGCCAGATTCGCTACATAATAACTTGCATGAGCTGCCCAGTAATGAGTATAAACATCCAGGCTCGTCTGCAGCCGTAAACTCGACCACGTATAACAGAACAGATCACATGCGAAATCAAGGCTTGTTTCAAAAACAGGAAAACTGGCATCCGCAAGGAAAAGCAAGCTACAACAACTACTCTACTACGCCTGACCATAACATTCCTCAACACGTCAGCAGAACTGGTCAAAATGAAACTGCACTACCGCAGGAGCAGGTTAATCAAGGAGGTTCCGTAAGAAGAAAGCCAGTTGCGTCTACAAACTTGAACGACGAAGGGGACCATTCGCAAAATATGGCTCGTGGTGGTTCTCCTCTCAGCAAAACAATTCCTGCGCCTCAACAGCAACAACAACATCGACACCAATACCAGCTGGGTGAAAGTACAGTGAATGACTCCAGCACACAACGATCGAAGTCCGCATCACCATCCCACGATATTCCCCATCAACTACAAATACTCAATCAACGCCAGCCAGCCGCCCAACCCCAACTTCCAAACCAAGCAGCCCCGCGCACAGCATCCCACCCCCCTCAGAATCAGCGTTTCGATACTCCACACAGCAAAAGCGCACACGGCAACTCCGAACAAACTCACACAGGCAACATGATACCCGTCTCCTCTCACTCTCGCCACCCCGCCCCTTCACAATCCCAATTCTCGCAGAACGATACACACCACCAGCATCCACGAACTCTACACCCCGGACAAGTACACAGATCTACATCTACTCCTATGATACAGCAACCGCAATCCGAGAACGATAGGCCCCCAGGATTTAAGCCGCAATTTGGGGTAAATTCAGACCGACAACGTAGTCAAGAAGACCATCATCAGTATCAGTATCAGCATAACTCTCCGTCTCAGGACCAGTCTAAGAATCCTAAGTCTGGTCTATTCGATGGTAAGGTTACGAACACCGTGAACATGTTCAGCCAGGCGAAAGGGAGGCTCTTTAGGTAAAGATGATTGGTTGACCACTAATTCTTGGGTATCTATCTCACCGAAGTAGATATAAAGTCATAATGCTTGAATTAGTACTGTAGAAAGCATTTGATGGATGATATTTCGAACTGTTCTTACCAACCAGAACTCCTGATCCTCAAATCGGGTCAATCAATTAATAACATGATATATTATAATCCATGTCTTCCAAGATAAATTTTCATCAGACCCTAGCAAGCAATTTGCCTAGGGTATACACAATTTTGCTCAGTCTGGCCCAGGTTCATCGTTTCACGAGCTTTCATATCTAATGATACTGAGATCGTTGTTCCCTAAAGAAAAAGAAAACTCCTCATGACTATCCGCTACACCACTCCGCCACCCCTTAGTTTTCGCGCTTAAACCTTCGAGTCCAAATAAGCCCAAATGGGGATGTGAAGATATCCACAACAATGCATATGCTTCCATTCAAGACCCCTAAACAGCTATTCTTAGGGCTATTTCCGTTGTCGCGGAAGTTGTTGTATCAAATAGCAGCTAGATAAGAAATCATTCTTCCATGATTTGAAAAACACCAGCCTCAACCGGATCATCAGCAATCCCCATATCCTCTTTTGAAATCTGATGACATTCAAGAAACTTTGCGACTGCGTCATGGCCGGATTGTGTAGCGTTTTCCAGCGCATTCCCCAGCTGACGGCGTCCAGCACCAGTTGTTATATCTGCCCCCGCATTCAGAAGCAACTTCAACATGTCTATACGACCATACTCTGCAGCAAGCTCGAGTGCAGTGCCCCTGTAATTGTCCATATCTGATCTAGGAGCATTTATATTGGCCCCTGCATCAATTAGGGCTCTTGTAATGCGCACATAGCCTTTCGCCGCAGCTAGTTGAAGTGCAGTGTCAGAACGCCAATCGGTCCTTCCGGCTGCGTTGACATGCGAGCCTTTTGCAAGTAAAAGGCGCACTGTTGTGAGGTGTCCATACTCTACTGCTGCTTGGAGTGTAGTCTGACCTCTGTGAAATGCTATAGGTCCATTTATGCAGGCCTTATGACTTAGTAAGGTCTCAATGAGATCATCCTCCCCATGTGCTGCTGCATATTGTAATGAACTCCGCCCATACCATGTGGCTGGGCTATCATTGGCGTTGGCGCCAGCCTCCAAAAGCAAGTTCACAAGTGGCTTGCTATTACATCGCACGGCTTCTTGAAGAGCAGTCACTCCCCAGCGAACCGCCGCTAGACCATTCACATCTGCTCCTCGAATGATCAAGAATTCAACAAGTTCCATACACCCAGATGCCACCGCAGCTTGCAAAGCTGTCAATCCGTTCTCATCCGCCGCGGGCCAATTCACATCTGCACCTTGGTCAAGCAGATATTTCACAATATCCATGTTTCCCTTCAAGGCAGCAGCTTGCAAAGCATTCTGCCGCCCTCTGCTTGTAGACTCATAGGTATTGATATCTACACCGGTAGTAATCAGGAGCTCGATGATGTGGAGGTTCCCATTTTGGGCCGCCTTCACCAGACATCGCGGATCTGGGCGGGCCCCGTAATCAAGTAGAAGCTGAATGAAGTCCAAATCTTCTTTTCCGACTGCTTTAGATAGCAGACAATTAGTGTTGCGTATTGGGTGGTAATTGATATCTGCGCCAGCTCCTATGAGAATCTTGACCAACTCCGCTCTTTTTTCACGCACAGCGTAGTATATTGATCCATCTTGCCCTACGTTTGCCCCGCTGCGAATAAGGTACTGCACCATTTCAACATCATCAAGCCGAGTTGCAGATGCGAGTGCTGTGCAAGGCATATCACGCTGCTTATAGAAGGTGATTGCATTGATATCCGCTCCGGAATCCAGCAGGAGTTTAACAACCTGGTGACTCCTTGAGTTCACAGCTGCAACCAGTGCTGTCACTCCAATTGTACCAAGGTGGTCATAAAACCATGGGGGAGCAGGATTGGCATTAACATCTGCGCCAGCCTGGATCAACGTCTGGCAGATTTCCAAGTCTCCGTTTTCAGCGGCTCCTTGAAGCGCTGTTCTCCCGTCATATTCACTAGCGGGTACATTCACGTCCGCCTCCAATTGCAGCAGACGTCTGGTCTCCATTCCGTGTTTGGACTGAATGGCTCTCTGTAACGGCGTACCAATGTACCTTGCGTCCATAGGATCGAGCTTAGCACCCCGTTCAAGGAGCATTTCGACGAGAGCTTTCACCCCACTGAGCATAGCGCAAGACAACGGGCATCCAAAAAACTGGGATCCATCACCAAGACGGGGTTCATCATTGCCAGAAAGATTAACATCAGCCCCGGCATCCAGCAGCAGCCTGGCTATTTCTACGTGACCTCCTTTCAAGGCAGCTCGAAGTGGTGTTGGACCGGATTCCGGGACTGCATTTATAAAAGCTCCCTCGGAAATAAACAATCTTGTAATTTCAACGTTCCCAGCTTCAGCAGCCCACACAAGTGCGTCCGTAAATCCTGAAGCTCGATCTATTTTTGCCTCGAACTCGAAAAGCAACTTAATTAAAACAATATTACTTCTTCGAATCGCCAATTTCAAAGGTCTACCACAGAAGTATCCTCCATCAAAATCCCCGCTCAGTGTGATATCAGGGTTTGATCCCGACTCAAGGAATATTCTCGCAAAAGTTAGATCTTCGGCTCTCACAGCGCTAGCAAATAAGCCTTCTGCTACCGCGTCGATGGTAGGTGTCCTGGAGGAGAGTATACCCCTCAATAGCCGATGATGGTTCCCTATTTTAAACCAACGCAACAGCTCATCATTGAGATTCGAGTATTCGTATGTATCGTCCTCAAACAGCTTATTCGACAAGTAATATATCGCGAGCTTGAGGAACTGTGCAGTACCACTGCTAGAATCCCATCCTGTAATCTGCCTGATAAGACTGTAAATATCGTCTTCTTCTTCTACTGGCATAACAGCGCAAAGATCGTGAAAGATATCTTTAATGAGATTGGAATGGTGTTCGTCAACTAAAGCAGAGGCTTCAAGACGTAAGGCGGGTATAACTAGCGCGCGCATTTGCAAAGGCATGTTGATAAATCCACTAGCGTTTACTAGAACATGTTAAAAGATTAACATATATGTGAAGAGGATCGTTTCGCATACCAAATTGGTCGAAGTGAATTTGAAAACACTCGAAAGGCAGCTGTGTCGTTGTGACTGAGCTCAAGTAGAAAGCGGGGATGCGTGGAGTGATTGTCCATTGCTTAGGGAGACTTGATCTGACAACTTGTTGATACCGTCAGTCGATGCATATCATTTTTGCGATAGAATAAACATACTTCTGTACTTGTCCGAGAGAGGGACCCAATAATTATCAAACTTCTTCGATTCCAATTCATCCAAACATTTCCCAGCAAAACGAACATCGAATCTCACCCTCCGCTGAATTACATTGGCATACCTGGCTTTCACTATCCTCATATCGTCATATTTCCAATTCTTCTCAAACTTCCACATTTTCAATTGCCTTTCATAGCTCCGCTGACTAGAGGTAGATTAGACACTTCCGTAAGCTGGCTGGCTTTGGGAGACGAAGTCGTATCTTACCTTGCAGTCAAGCCTTTATGCTTCATCGCTGCCATCACTTCAGCCAAGGGCAATCCTTGGGCCAAATAGAGCTCTCTGATCTTCTCCTTGTGAGACTCCCATTTTGAGCCCATCCTGCTGGCTGAAGATAATAACAAGGCTGGGGATCGTTTGGATATGGATGGGTGGGGAAAGGTTTGCAGGAGTCCAGCAGTCTTCGCGATATTTTTGACACCCAGAACAAAATATGTGTGAAAGTATGATTGCTGTTGATGGGAGGCAATGGGAGGGGATATGACCAACTTTGTACAAAAAAACATCCAACACCATCTGGTTCAACTTGAGGCTTATCGAAGCCCGGCTGGATTTGGCGGTTTTCACCTCAACCAATCACAACCCATCCCAATGTCAGCCTAAGCAGCCAATGCTACAGCAATGCTACACAAACTGGAGGCTACGTGTATACTGGCGGTTCTGAAAATATCCAATAAGACATCTTTCTGCTATTAACCGCGATTCGTCAACACCGTCACGGACCACGGTGCATCAGAGCCTGATATAGTATTGAGGCACGTCAATCGCCTGCAGGCGATTTTCGGATTCTGCCAATCGGATAGTTTTGTACTTCGAGATCTTCCCTACATGGAGATGGCCGTATCTCACGGACTTGTTTTTTCTGCGTCAGACGGATGGCTTAGAAAGGGGCCTTGAAAATGACGGTTTATGGTTTTAGCCAATGGCAGATGATCTGGGCCGCGCAGCTTGGGTTCTGCTTTACCTGCATTGGTCAATCAAAAACCGCCAAAATTATCTGATATCTCAAACGGCTCTGCCAATAGTTGATTGCAGGAGTCATCTATGTGGAATATCAGGATCTATCGGCGAAGAGCTGATCTCATTGTTTATTGATTGTTACAGCGCATCCAGACGATTTAAAAATCATTCCCATGGTGGCACCCGTATCCGGCATGACTTTTACTAGCAAGTGAAAGGCATTAGTCGACCTACTTTCAACATGACGGTTCTTGTGCGCAGCCAATGGTACAATGGTTATTTCCACATCATGGCTGAGTTTAGAGTCTTCTACTGGCCATGGCCAGGACCAAAACCGTCACTTCAAAAGGTACGGCTTGTCCTGCGGGGTGCGACTGAAAGCTGCTGTACGAAAGTGATACGAAATGAGCTCGCAAACATAATCTTGGGCGACACCTAAGATGCTCGAGAGTCGAGCAAAGGCTCTGGAAAGCATTATAAAGTGCATCGACTTCTTCCCCTTTCTGCTTTTCGTTCAGCTCACATCACATCCCAAGTCATTATCAAGAACCTACTTCCCTTTATACAAACCACAGCAGAGTTCCTCTTGCACCACTACTCAGACGAGTCTCCTTCTCCAATCCATCAACTAGCCGAGATCTATTTGAGAACTTATTATGGCCCGCCACCGAAACCATCTGTCATCTCGAAGCAGCCGCAAGGAAGAGACAAATCATGCAAGACCGGCAACGACCAACGGCACCAGTCCTACAGACACCACTGGCAACCGTACTTTACTTCAGCATAGCTCGAACATGCATAGATTCCACAACGATCACTTATCTACCACTTTTCACGCACCAAGCCAACAACAAGCCTCGACCCAGCAACAAGCGCTAAGTCAACACCGAGGAGGATACCATTACATTGATCGACCATGGGGAAAAAGGACTCCCAATGCAGGCCACAATATCGATACAAGCTATGCTTCTCCCATTTAACGATGGTATAACGCCAACGCCAACGATCAACCATGGCACGGGATATCAGCGATCTATGTAGACGGGCAGAACACTGGCACTGGCATGGACTGGAACGAGTATGAGGGTGGAGAGAAAGAGCGCAGTGAGATGGATAGCATGGCTTGTGAATGTTCTACTGAAGGGCGGTGGATCGGATGATTGCGTTACTCAATATCTCAGATTCTCATTCGTATTGTGTTGTTGGAACTTGAAAGTGCCATCGGGAGTTTGATCGGTCATTTCTTGAGATGGGAAAAGTTTGATTGCGTGGGTGCTGGGAACTTTGTTCGATAAACATAATTACTTTGCTTGATCTGAAGTCGACTTTACAATGCTATACAGAAATCTGTATAGCGTGTTTTTATCAACTTCTTTACACTTTGCCTCTACTATCACGAGGCCTGCATAAATGCCCTTGACTTCAGCCACGACTTTACAGTCACTAGTAGTTAGTTGGAAGGTGAGCTTCAGAGAGAGCTGTTATTGGTGGATAATAAGATTCTCCAGAGAAATAGTACTTTAATATCTCCTCGACCGACAGTTAGTGCAGAGAAGGATATATCTCGGTTAGGCCCCTTGCGATTCGAGTGGGGCAAATCGAAGACTCGGATCCAGTAAGTCAAATACTCAGATCAATCTACGAATTAACTGTTCCCTTACACTATCATTTTTATATTTCTTTTGTTCGAGAGGTGTCTAGGCCTAGCTAGGTCTTGCCCGATTACTCCAAATACCTCCCCCCTCTCGAAACCCATCCCTTGATAAGTTACAACCACGCTTAGTACCCAGAAGACATCTCAATCTGCAGCTGTACAGCAGAGAAAATCTAGTAACCAAACCATCGAAATCCCAAAAGCCCACGTCACATCACATCCCAGTCCCCAAGTCGAGATTTTCTGCTCCCCCATTGACATCTTCAGCGAGTCCAGTTTTCTAGGAACCGACAAAAGAGTACTGTAGATACGAAGATCTCCTGCCCTAGCAATCCCGAAATACCACACCATTATCATCCATCAACTTCACAGCGCTGTCCTATTCCCTCCACTTATTCCCTCCACTTACCCCCTCCGCTTATTCCCTGCACTTGCTCCTATAACTATCTATATCTACCTCCTATATTTCTCCCCCTTACCCACCATAATTCCACCCTACCATAATCTCACCTCCCCTCACCTATCTATACTCAACGTATACCTACCCCCTCCACCCCCTCTAACCTTCTAC
>LLKJ01000162.1:0-32938 GCA_002242865.1 Clarireedia sp. CPB17 | reverse complement strand
ACCCCATCCTATCCATAAACCAATCTCTTTCATTCGCCCCAGGGTATCAAAACAAGTAAAGAAACCACACCAAACAAGTCAGCCTATCTCAAGAAAAACCAGAACGGCGCCACCAACTAGCCAGCCAGCCCCAAGATATATAATACAAGAGAAGAAGCAGGATAGCAAAAAGTGCATTGCTTCATTTCCAAGTCTTCCAAGAACAGTTACACCAACAATCTCATACCTCTCTCTGACTTCCATCCAATCAAACTTCATAATAGTAATCATCATCCAAGCCCTCTCTACTCGGCACGATACCCGCATCAGGCGGCGGTCCACCATATCCATCATCGAGCCTGACATTCAGAAGGCGAATCTTCAACCCATAATCACCGACCAATCCGACCAATTTGTTCGTCTCTGCCGTAATCGGCGCTTGATTAAGCAACATGAGCAGACCATCAAGCCACTCGGAGGCCAGACTATGAGTAGGAGGCATGAGCGTAAGGATTGCTTTTTCCGCATTATCGCTACCGGCAGGCTGATTCTTGTTCTCTCCAGCCGAGACATAGCTATTGATTGTGATTTTCGTAGTCGAGATTGGTTTACTCGGTAGGGGAGCAGTGTCTTTGAGAGTGGACGAGCTAGAGATACTGGATCCGTCGTCCGTTGATGCGGAGACGTTTGAGACGACGGAGCTGACGGTGCTCAGGTCGATCTTTTCGTGGAGTTGGTCGAGTGTGGGGTCTTTGCTCATTTGGTGGTCGAAATCGAAGTAGTGAAGATACCGACGGTTGTGGGAAAGCCTGACGAATCGCCAGCTCGTTGTGGGTATCCTCCGCCCGTTACTTTTCCCGGAGCTTTCGTCGCCATTGAATTTTGGCTGGACTATCCTAGGAAACCATCCCCCTTGAAGTAAACACCTTATTCTCTGTTCCTTTACGAATTGCAATGCCTCATGTTTGAGCTCGTCCCTGACTTGGTGTAGATGCTGACCCCATTCGTCTTCGAATGTCAATTCTAGTAATTCCATTTGTAAATTTCGCAATTTCGAGTACTCAAATTCCGATAATTCTTCTTCGACTTCCAAAACATCCTTTGTTCGTGAAGCTTGTCCAACTACTTGCTCCACCAAAATCCTCACTAGTTCTGCGACTTTCAAAAAATCATCCTGCTCAGCCCCAGTTGCTTTCCATAACCTGAAAAAAGCCTGTAAACTGGATGCGTGTAATCTAGACCACTGTAGTAATAATGGCCGGAAGACTTTGTCATAATTTTTAACTCCATCCAGAACAAGATATGCTTTCGCGTCCTCGGCATCTGACCTATCGACATTGAAGTGGTCGTAAAGTATCGACGTTACTATCAAACTCGCTCTTGCAATAGGACATCGTTCGTGAAGTGGCTTCGAAGATTGTTCTAGCAGAAGCTTCTGAAAGCTGTCTTCATTCTTCCTAACGTAATCCGTCAAGTCCATCATTCCAAGGAACCCCGTTAATTCGAACTCCCAAGCAGGGCTTTCCGTCTCAAAGCCTAATCTTCGCCATTTCTCGGGATTGTGCCGTCGGCTCCCTTTCTTAGAGCCGTCAGCTATCTCTTCAACTCTTGCAACAGCCCCATTGCTGGTATCTTTCTTCTCGGGAGCGCTCGCCAAATGCATGCCTTTCAGAGCTCGTCTATGCTCGGGTCGTTCCAGGTCTACCTTGACTTCCCTCCACTTGCTCAAGAGAACCTTCGTTAAGGTCTGAAACTCTAGTAATGGGTGCGCCAGGTCCTGTAACGCAGAGCTCTGCATCAGACTATACGCAGATTTGATTACCCCCAGGTCTTGTAATCGCTTGATGAACTTTGGCCACTCCTCGCCCGTGCCGCTGCTTTTGCTCACATTGTCTTTCGCATTCCCATTGTCGTTTGTGATAGCGTCTCGCATCAGCGCATTGAGTAGCATTAGCGCGTTGGCACACAATAGATGATCTGCGGAACTAAGTTGTGACACTACCATTTCGAAGAATTGTGGATATACTGCGATTGCAGGTTTCAGAGCTCGAAATCCAAATGCGCCAGGGACTTTGATCCCCCCTCTGGCAGATTGCGGGTGGCTAACGATAGCGACCAATATCGACATGGCTCCTCGAAGGATATTGACTAAGGGATGGGTAACAATCAACTCCACCACGCGTTCCACCAATTCTCCCGCGCCAGGCGACTCGAAGATTTCCCAGCCCATATCAACCTCGAGCAATCGGCTTAGGCTCTGCAACGAGTATGCGAGAGTATTTGCATTGGTGGTCATGATCAGTCGGCGGAGAATGGTAAGCCCGCCGGAAGATATAAACACATCTGCGAAGGAGGGATCGTTGATTGAAGACTGAAGTTTGAAGACTGCCATTTTGCGCATAGCATCTTCATCGCTATTTAGCCGCGAGAGCAGCGACGGTATGTCTGCTTGATCCATCGTGTGTGGTTATTCGTATCTTTGCAAGGGAATGGATCTAGAACTCGAGGGAGACCTTGCTCTGGGCGATTGAAACTCGATCTGCCCCGTTAGTACAATCACAATCACATTTGCTCGAGTACTGTCGCGAATCACGTCCAAGGAAGTCGCACTGTGTATCCAAGAGATTCCAATTTGTTTTTGTTTTGTCTTTTTGCGCCAAATAGTTGCAACTATTGGGAGATCAAAAAGTTAAGGGTGTATCGGGTTAGGAGCGAGAGCTCGAGGAAACAGACGGTCCGTGCATCATCTGCCGGAAGAGCTTAACAAGGGTGGAAGCTGGAAAGAGCCGAGAGCTTTGGGGAAAAGGGTACGGGACTCATATGTGACAATAGTATGTAGAGATTGATGGCAAGAGGATTGTAGTGGTTTTGATTTATCTGCTAAGTAATAACTGACAGTCATCAAAACGCCGACACGACATCTCCTGCTACATATGTTCCAACGATTTCTTCCGCGATCATGGAGAGAATCACATTCCAAAAACCCAATACTAAGTCGCAAAGGTGCCAAGTTCACGGTCCTCTCCCTCAATCATCCTCATCCATCAGACTGAGGCAATCTAACTCTGTCTGGATCAATCTTTGAAATTCTCCCCTTTCAATTCCAGCCACCTTTGCCAGTCTGTACAGGCTCTTAACGCTCGTAGAAATATGCTGCTTGATGCCCATCTCACTCTGCTCACGAAGCTCTGCCCTCCTCTCAAGCCTCGCGACTGTATCGCTGCCACTCGACCCAGTACTGCTCCCGGGTCTTGGTTGTGCGACCTCAACATACTCTCCCACGTTGATTATTCCACTGCTAGAATCCGAGTTCCAAGGATTGGCTTCGTTGGATCCTGCTGGGTCCTGTAAACTTTGTTGTAATGTCGAGGTTATGTGGTCATCTTGGCCGAGTGATGATTCGATCGTGCCATTTTGTGCTGCTTCATCTGGGTCATGGTTATCCATAGCAGGCTGTACATCTGCGTATTGCGCATAGTATGAATCTTCGTCAGTACCATCTTTCGATCCATTTTGCATAGGATGTGGCGCTGGGGAATGTTTTGGCGCTGGTGTACGAGCAGGTGTATTGTCATACTGCGCCCAGTAATCATCGTCATCATCCTCTTTCTCGTCTAGCGATGTGGTAACCTTCGACGTCTTGGGGTGATCTTCCGTGATTTCTGTAGATGGTCTTTTAGCATCGGTCGAAAACGCAGTTTCTGCAGATGCGATATCTGTTTCGCCCCAATTTGCTTCATTTTCACTGTCTCGCACTCCAACTTCCCCAATTCTCCAGCCATCGCCACCGCCGAGTTCATCCCCGACGCACCAGACAAGTCGCACGCTCAAGGACAAATGTCGCAGTGTAACAAGTGCTTGTAAAGTTTCCTTATCAAGCCGCCGATATTGAATTTCCACCTCGTTTTCCCAGTCCACTTCCACCTCGCCGGACACCGGATGTGCTTCTAATCGATCGTTACCAACAGCTTTTTCTAGTTGTGGAATCTTAGAGGAGTCGTAGCAGAGTAACGGAAGCCAAGGCTCTTCTGAAGATGAAGAAAGGATCTGCGCTCTCTGTCGTAAAATTGGTGACAACAACGGCAGGAGTGCTGTGGGAGGTTGAGGGGATACAGAAGCAGCAGGCAGAGATCCGAGCAAAGGAGCAACAAGCCTTTCGACGTTTGGAGTGGTGATTGGTGTCGACATCTCGAATTGCGGGATTGTTGTGTTGCCGTTTCTGCTATCACATGTAAATTAAGTATAGAGGGGTGACTGATGGAAGAGTCAGAAACGCTTTCCTGCAGATGAGATTATCAATTTTGCTGAATGTGTCAGGGCGCGAAGTTATATGGAAGAATTCCAGGTACTCTTTCTGGATTAAGAGATACCTCTTGAGGTTCTGTGGAGACGACTGGCAGTAGCCATTTTGCCTGTGGTACCCCGATGGGTGTGAACATGTTCGAATTCCTTCTGTCCGAACTGTTCCTGCAAGTGTGGAGGAGATACCCACATTGAGCGATTCACGTGGGGATCGTGCAGAGATGCAGCCCCTCGGCCCCTGTCAACAAACGATGCAACCCAGATAAGCGGCTCCAGAAAATTCCGCTTACAAGCGTTCCGTAAGTTCTATGCTTTCATTATAATGATCTATCGTCTATGTACAGAGGTATCTAAGTCTAACCCGCATCTTGTTCACAACCAAATTCAACTAATCCCGTCCATCTCGGCCTCACAAAGTTCCATTGTTCTCTGTAACGCTCTTGTTCTTTTCCATTTCCAGGAGTAAACGCAAGACCCGTTCGTAGGTCCACATCGTCACAGCACTCGCAGGAGCTGCTTTAAAAAGACTGAAAAAGTCAGTCAGTGTTAGTAAGGATTGGAATCACCGGTGCACATACCTAACTGTCAATCCTCGATATAATCCGCGATGACCTTCAGCCTGAATGATGGCTCGCATGGTCTTAAAGACGCCTTTGTAAACGGGAATGTTCCGGTGCACATACTTTTCTCTCGTAGGCCCTTGTACTTGTAATCGTTTTCTAATCAGGTCGAATGGAAAGATGCCCGTCTTGGCAATTACTGAAGCAATAACACCAGCAGTAGCATCGCCTGACCCGAAAGGTAGCTGTAATGTGCTCAAAGGTAACCTAAGCGTTTCGTATGTCGCAAAGAAAATGCCCATGTAGGGAATGATCTGTCCAACTCCAGCACCGAGTCCTTGAAAAAAGCCTCTAGGACCTTCATTCCTCGCAATGTCTCGAATAGAACCTAGTAAGGAGCTGTATACTTTCTCGGTTCCTTGGGCGGCAAATCGGGTACGGAGTAAGTCGAGGGGATAAGTTGCAGTTGTAGCAGCAGCTCCGGCGCATGCCCCAGCAATAAAACTCTCGGCCGCAGCAGGCATCCGATGCTCGCCAACGGCCGTCTGAAGCCCCAAAGTAACGGATCTATATGTAGTGAACTGAATCGCGCTGTACGAAACATACATCAATTCCGCGGGAATGTTGCCCTTCCAAAGTCCCGTGAGCCCCTCTTCTCGCAGAATGCGCTTGATCGTGGGCAAAGTGCCTTTGTATATTGGCGACCCTCGCAAGTCTCGTTGCGATAGAGGGTCTGACGCTGAATGGGTTTGCAGTTGAAGGCGGATCTTGACGACATCGAGTGGCGCAATCACAAACCTGAGGGGGATTGAGAATTAGAACATGCTAACTTCAGTACACTGGCAAGCTTACCTAGCAATTAATCCAGCCGTTGCCCCAGCCAACATTGATTGAGTTTTGGAGCCCTTCAAACATGTTGTCAACCGATGCTTTTCATCAGAGATGATGTTTGTTGGCCGAATACCTCATCTTTCAAATGCTCACCGCTGCGAGACATACATCTGACTTTTAATGAAAATCTTAGAGGTTGGGAAGGCCGACTTGAGTATTCTGAGTAGAACTAGCTGACCAGTGAGGCAAAATTGGTGATGCGAACGTCGAATTCGTGCCATCTACAGTAAAAGCTATGGCTTGACCCCAAGAAGGTTAGCCTTCCCGCAACCTTACAGAGACTTTTCTGCAATTTTACTACAAACACGCCAACAGCAATTTCTACTACCCATGCGCCATGGAACTAGATACTCCCCACCCACTATTTCACTATTCCCGATTTCATTATGTGAACTTTTTATCACGAACAGTACGCCTTCATATGCATAGCAGCTTTCCGCGAACCTGCTCTACGGATCATTTCCTCATTACGCCAGCGACCTCACCCGCGAGGAAGCCCTCATTGCCGGTAGTCCTGATCTTCGAAGTTCCAAGATATATTAAGTCAGTATCAGATCAACGTCAGAAATGAACGTCGGCCGTTCCATTCCCTCAATTCGCATGGTCTCGAATTTGGTCCGACCAACTTCATCATGTACTCTTGTCTTTCCATATAGAATGCGTAGCGGTTGGATAATTTCTCGGGGCTTTCGTAATCGTCTGGCAAAAGCAAAGAACTATGATGAATATCTCGAACGTCTACTTCAATTGGCACCTCATGCTGTGGATTTGAAACAGAATCCTTTTCTTGATCTACAGCCGCTTCTGGATGGCGAGACCGGACCAGAAAGATCTCGAAAAGGCGATGCTGAAAGCCCTGTTGACAGTCATTTAGTAGACACTGTCAAGCAGTCCCCAATCGATACCCACAACAAGACCAATAAGCTACACACCGTGAAAATCCAGGATAAGATATATTCGTCGATTTTCCTTCGCGATGCATGCTCCTGTCAGCAGTGCGTAGACCCATCGACGAAGCAGAAGAATTTCCGGACGTCTGATATTTCACCCGAGATCAAAGCTACCAAAATCGAGACCAAAACCAACGGAGACATCGAAATCCTTTGGGAAAATGACCTTCCAGAGGTGGGATCCAGCCATACCTCGACATACTCTTCCGCATTCTTCCATACTCATTCAAGCCAGAGAACAGTCATTGATGAGCATAGCCCTAATGAATATCCCCGCGTCTGGAATTCGGATATCATTACCCGTGAGCTCCAGTATGTCACCTACGATGATTACATCAATACAGAGGAGGGTCTTTTTCGGGCATTGAGAATGCTCTCACGCTACGGGTTATTACTGCTAAGGCATGTTCCAGAGTCGGAAGGCTCTGTGGTTACTATTGCGGAGCGAATTGGCAACCTTCGAGACACTTTCTACGGACGTACTTGGAACGTCAGATCTGTTCCTCAAGCGAAGAACGTCGCGTATACGGCTCAATATCTTGGCCTTCACATGGATCTTCTTTACATGGCCAATCCTCCTGGGTTCCAATTCCTTCATTGCTTAAAAAATACTTGTTCCGGTGGCTCTTCGATTTTCTCGGATGCATTCCACACTGTCTCTAAAATCTCGAAGGCGACTTTCGAGCTGATGAGGAAACGAAAAATACCCTATCACTATCGCAATGCCGGCGAACATTATTACTATGAACACCCGTCAATCCAACTGCGCAAAGGCCTCGATGGCTCATCCCCCCGTGGACTAAATGTGGCTCACGTTAACTATTCGCCTCCATTCCAAGCGCCATTCCAAGAAACTGGTGAATTGAAGCGATCTGCACGTACTGCCGCACTGGCAGCAGGTTTAAGGCAATTTGCTTCCATAGCCGAGGCACCAGATAACATTTATGAATACAGACTTCAAGAAGGAGAATGTGTTATTTTCAATAACCGCAGAGTGTTACATGGAAGAAAAGAATTTGACACAACTGCAGGAGAGCGATGGTTCAAAGGAGCCTACATTGATACTGATGTTTTCATGAGTCGATTCCGCGTGCTAAGCGAAAGGTTTAAAGACCAGGACATTGCATTCCTTGAAGATCACGCGAGATATATTCAGTGGGATATTGAAAATCCAGAAACTGGGAGAAGAGAAAGTGATCCTCTAAAGGTCTGGCCGAAAAGCAGAAATCTAACTCAAGAAGCTGAGGAGTATGCCCAAATGTTATGAAGTCTGCCCAAGCAGGTGCTAGATCTGCCTCCTTCATTTTCGCCTAACCGCCACGCCACCACAGATATGTTTCTTCAGCAAGCGCCTATCACCAACCCGAGCGGTTAATGCAGAGCTTTCAGGGAGACTAGCGCTGTTTTCTGTCCGACCTTTGCTCTCCAACAATCAATGTACGTACAATCGCTAGATATTTCAAATAGCTATGATACAATCTGTTAGTGAAAAAACAGGCCGAGTTAGGACAATATATTGAAGCTGATTAATATTCTCAAACGAATATCCTAAAAGCCTTAAGATATTATATATCTTTAGGGTATTATTACTGAAGAAATCTCTCAAAGACTCTCAGAGATTATAATGTTTTCAATGTCGAAGTGTCCTTTCTGAATTAAGAACCCATGCCTCAGATCGGCCAAGCCGAAGAACCAGAACCTGGGAGGGCAGCTCTCGCGATGCGCCCAAGTTTTGCGGTATCGAGTGGATGTTGGGCAGCATCTGCCCTGACCACTATGTGACCAGACGGTACTTCAAGGGTGTCCCGCCCACCTGCTTCTCTTCCAACATGCTTCCTCCGTATATCTCCCGCTCAACTCAAGAAAGGGTCTCTGCTACTACATTATTATTCAAAAGCATAACTTTTTACCTCTCATACTCACTTGTGAAGGCGCCTTTGCACATTGGCTTTTGCCAATATGATACACCATGAGTTGGGAAGTTGGTTCACGCCTCTGCACGACCAAGACACCTCATGGGCCGCGTCGATCATCCAACTCTTTGCCGCGGTCCTGTGTGCTTACAATACCGTGACTTTGTTCGGTCGACGGTCCTATGCGAAAGCCAGCTTCAGAATCTAAGCTCAGTTCAGTCAAACTTTTGCCCATGCGACGATTACCTCGATGCTGTGTGCTTTTTGTTACCGCTTGCTCTCAACTATGAAATGGAATGGCACCCCATTCGACCGTTTCCGAATAGCGAGCGACGTGCTGTATTCATTTTCTCTGTTAGCCTATCTCCTATTTACCCAACGTTTCGAGATTCAGCAGGGACCTCGCCTGCATACTTTGTTTTACTGAATATGTACTTTCGTAAGCTTTGCGGTTCAGTCATATGTTGTATTCGAGGTCGGGAAACAGATTGCGCATGATATTGCGGCAGCTACATTCATCTGTTTCTTCCTAAGCTGCGCCATGATGATCTGGGAATCTTCACGTCCTCGTGCTCCCAAATACCGTGCTGGAGGCCTGGTAGATGACATCTCACAATTCTCAAAGATGGAGAGCGAAGCTACACCTAGGAAAAAGGCTAGCGCTTTCTCTATTATGCGGTTCAATTGGGTTTGGGAATTCCTCGTGTATGGAAAGTCTCATATCTTGACGCAAGAGGATTACCCACAACTGGTCAGAGATTCACGAACGTATGTGGTACACCAAGAGTTTGAGACTTTGTGGTACGAGGAATCTTCGAAAGAAAATCCATCTCTGTCGTGGGCTCTACTGCGTCTGGTACGGAAGGAACTGATTATGTCCGGGATGCTGTCCTTTTGCGCCAGGATTCTACTCAGGATTTCCATGCCAGTTCTTTTGTATTACTTTATTCATTTCCTTGAGGATCGCATCGCCGACCCGACACTACCCATGCTCCCTGGATTTTTGCTGGCGGGTGTCTTTGCTCTTTCTCAGATGGCTGAAGTGACGGCCTGGAATTTCGGTAACTTTATCGTTCGTGACGCAGCCGTCAAGATCCAGTCTGCGCTCGTCAACAGCATCCATCGGAGTATATTTAGTAGAACAAAAGCTAGTGAAGAAGCCAGCTCATCTGGTGATGTTATTAATCTCATATCCTCAGATATCGAAAGAGTTGACACCTTTCTTGAAGGTGGAGTGTCGGGTTTTCACGAGTTCTGGCTCGTCCCAGGAGTGCTAGTCGTCTACCTGGTTCTGCTTTATCAATTGCTAGGATTCTTCGCCTTCATACCGATTGCGCTCTTTGTTTCAATGATGGTTGTCTCGAAGCTTTGGGGCAGAGTTGTGTCCGGGATTCAAACTCAAGCAAACAGTGGCCGTGGTCAACGTTCGAAGTTAGAGCTTGACGTGTTAAGGAGTATGCGGACGGTGAAAATGGCTTCCTGGGAGGAGGCATTCAAGGAGAAGTTAATAGCTGTAAGTATTAAAATCTTTCTTTTTGGCAAGGCTCCTAATTCATTGATCATAGAGCCGTGAAACAACGGAACTAAACTTCCTTCGTTTATATAGTCGACTACAAGCAATTACTCTAGGCATCTTGGAGCACTATACTACATTTGTTGGAGCAATAACTTTTGCATCTTTCGCCGCTTGGTCTGGCCAAACTCTCACCCCAGCAATCATCTTTCCTGCGTGGCAGATTTTAGAAAATGTCGAACATCCAATTAAAAGGTTCCATCATTGGATGATTGCCTATCATAACTGTCAGGAAGCTCTTCGGAGCATTGAAAAAAAGTATCTCAACGTTGTCAACGAGAACTTGCTGCCAAAGAGATCGACTTCCGAAAGAGGTAGCGTGAAGATCAAAAATGGTTCTTTCACGTACCAAGCAGGAGAAGATGTTTTGAGAAACATTACATTTGAGGCCGAAATTGGCCAATCTTCCTGTTTGATTGGAAGAATAGGAATGGGGAAGTCGTCTCTGTGTAAGGCTATCTTGGACGAAATGATGATCACTCGAGGAAGTGTGGAGAAGCATGGTTCGGTCGCGTACTCGGCCCAAAAACCGTGGATCTTCAACGGCACTATCAAGGAGAATATCGTCTTTGGAAGCACTTGGAACCCGGAATTCTGCCGGGTGACAATCGAAAAATGTGCTCTGAAACATGACCTTGAAGCTCTTGTCGATGGTGATCAAAGTAGAGTAGGCGAGGAAGGTCTCCAACTCTCGGGTGGCCAGAAAGCCAGAATTTCATTGGCTCGTGCCGTGTATGCTCGAGCGGACATTTATATAATTGACGATGTCCTTGCTGCTGTCGACCAGCATACGGCACGACATCTTAACGAGCAAGTCATCGGCCCCAATGGAATTCTCAAGAACCGAACGCGAATTCTGGTTAGTAATCACTTGCCGACAATTACGGTAGCGGATCACATTGTCCTTGTCCATGATGGGAAAATAATAGAATCGAGACGCTCAACTGAAGTCGCAGAAGGAAGCCAAATCAGCCAGTTCATTGCCCAAGCTGAAGATGCACAACTTGAATCTACAGAGAGTGCTGAAAGACGAACAGTAGTTGATGCCACGACAATTAGCGGAAGTCACGTGAAAGCCAAAAAGATGGTCAAGAAGGAAGCGTATGATGATGACCAGAGTGTGCGAGCACTAGGAACAATCGCTGGCTTCTCAAGGTACCTCAGGCTCATGGAGTATTGGCGACTATTCATCTATATTATCATGATGACACTGGCATTCAGTAGTAACTTCATGGTACCCATCTACCTACAATATTGGACGGAAGCCAACATTAGGGATGATGGCAACACGCATATAGGCCGCTGGTTCGGGATCGGTTTAGCTTTGTATTTTTGGGGCACGATCATTCTTTCGTTCCAACTCACGATCGTTTTCGTCCCGGCATGCGCGGCTGCGAGCCAGATCTACAAGGACATAATAGCTGCTCTGTTCCGTGCTCCAATGCAGTTTTTCGATAATATAAGTGCTGGACAAATGATCAATCGACTTAGCGGAGACTTATATCATATCGACTGTCAACTCGCTCATTCATATAACTTCATGAATGCCGGATGGGTCCTGACTATCGAGACGCTTCTCTACGTCGCCATCACAAGACCGATTCTTATCATTGTCATCATTATCTGCGTCCCGCTCGCTTACTCAGCTACTAAATACTACCTCGCAACATCGAGTCAAGTCAAGCGTTACGAGTCTGTCACCCGCGGTGCTCTATTTGGTAGAATTAAGGAATCAAGCGATGGCCTGGAAACCGTTCGAGCGTATAATAAGGCAGGATACTTTGTTTCCATCTTCGAGAAAAGCATTGATCAGCATATGCAGGCGCTCTATGTGAACGAAATGTGCTTCCAGTGGATGAACATTCAGATCCGTAGTATAGCTGCCGTCTTCGTATTCTTTGTACCTATGACGATTGTGTACTCACTTTATCGCGGCAACCATGTTGAGCCCGCTAGTGCAGCAGCAAGTATTGGAATTGTTACCATGCTTATGAGCATTCTTCGTCAGCTAGTCGATGAGACCAGCAAGTTCGCCACACGCGTGATAGCTCTTGATCGATGCTTCGAGTATGCCGACCTTCCATCTGAAATTGACAGCCCGTCTACATCGGACCCAGGTGCTTGGCCTAGCCAGGGTAAAATCGAGTTTAAGGATCTCTCGATTCGCTACAGGGAAGACTTGGAGCTTGCTCTCAAAGGAATTAACCTTACGATCGAACCATGTCAGAAAATCGGAGTCATCGGTCGAACGGGCGCAGGGAAAAGCAGTCTTATCATGGGTCTTTTTAGAATTGTTGAAGCAGCAAGCGGATCGATTCTCATTGATGGAATTGACATCAGTACCGTGAAGCTCGAGACGCTGCGCAAGAGCCTCGCTATTATTCCGCAAGATGCCGCGCTTTTCAAAGGCACCCTGCGATACAATCTCGACTTAGAAGATAAATCCACCGATGAAGAATTATGGGGTGCTTTGCAGCAATGCCAATTAACAAGTTTCGTCAACAAATTAGGCGGGCTTCTGGCAGAGGTTAAGGAAGGCGGGAAGAATTTCAGTCGAGGGGAACGACAATTAATCAGCATTGCAAGGAAGTTCTTGAATAAGAGTAGAGTATTGATTTTGGACGAAGCCATAGCATCTGTCGATTCAGAAACGGATGCACTTATCCAGAAATCCATCAAGGAAATCTCGAAAAGCAGAACTGGTAAGTTCTTTGGATGTATCATGAGTCGTTCGGGGTTAACTAACGGACAAAAAGTGATTATGATCGCACATAGAATCAACACAGTCTTGGATAGCGACCGAATTGTCCTCTTGGGTGATGGCAAGATAGTTGAGGAGGGGGCACCTGCTGAGCTGCTAGCTAGTAGAGGTGCCTTTTGGAGATTGGCAAAAGAGGCGAAAGTGATAGCTGCATTACACCGGTATAGGAATTCACTGGATTTTGGTAGAAAGAATATTGATCAAGGCGTTTGCAATTTGATAATTTGTAGCATCCCAGTCTGGCCCAAATGCTATTGATTGTTTAAGTAAGTCTCAATCAGCGTGGTGCTTCCAAAGTGCTATCTACTCGGATTGCCTAAATCCCATTCATTATCCAAGCAAGTGTCACACACCGAGGGGTTTTCAAAGTGCCCTCTACTCAAATTAGCCCCAATGCCATTCATTGCCTAAGCAAGTCTCAATCATCGAGGGGCTTCAAAAGCGCCGTCTACCCAGATTGGCCCAAATCTCATTCATTGTTCAAGCAAGTGTCAATCATCGAGACGACAGGATATGCTAACAGTCGCAGCAGTACCGATGAGAAAGAAGGGAACGGAGAGGCCAAGGGCGACGGCGGGAATTGTGGTTGTGAGGGCTGTGGCGAGACCGAGAGGGTGGAGAAGACGAAAGCCACGTTCCGACGACTCGAGGTTACGAGAGACATCAGACCTGTGAAAAGAGCGCACCAAAACAGAGCTCCAATAAACATCCATCGATAGATCTTTGTCGCTGCCACTACCCAACCAGCTGGAATGCAGCCAAATGTTAAAGTGATCAAATGCAGCGAGAGACTGACGGCGATGCGCACAGCGTTCGTGGAAAATATATCGTATATCTGCCGAGCATAAAGAACATTGACGCCAAGCAGGAGCACACCATCGATGGTGCAAAGGAATAGCTAGATGGGGAAGTTCATCGTTTCGAAAAGTCGATGGTCGAAGATGCCTTCACGCCTCGTACAAACCAAAGACAAGAAGTCAAACACACCCGGCGGTAAGTCTTCCACCCGAACTCCATGCATAGGTACTTCCACCCCAAGTAAGTCCCACGATAGGCGAAGCAAAAGAGTCGGCCATGAGCAGGATACCAACATAAACGACTTGTTTTCTTATGGCGCTTAACATCTGGTGATGACCTAGCAACGGGGGTGGTGGGAAATAAGAAAAAAGAATTGCTACGGCTGTGAATCTATAGACGATGCGGTTGAAATAGTAGGACCAGCGCCATCCGCCCGCACCACCGGTATTATCGCGCACGAAAGCAGCTGGAGGAATGTCCCGAGAACGACAAATGCACTGGCAATCATTTGAGATACGCCCATTGCCCACGGTCGAAGTTTATTCGGCATGATCTCTTGGATACATGAGAGGGAAATAATCTAGACAGCAATCAGTTTCATCCCAGGGGGTCAGGGGAGTGAATACTCATACACCCAGCATTTGCAGCACCACCCATGATCTGCCCTCCGATAACTGCCTGGATAAATTTGGCAGAACCGGCAACACAAGAGCCTACTACACCGATCAGAACACCGGCAACGAGGAATCATTTCTTTCCAACACGGTCAGCCTGGGAGCCGAATATTGGACCAAGCGCAAGTACGACGAGGAAATTGCTGTTGACGATCCATGAAGCTAGGGCTGTATCGGTGGTTATCTTGGCTACGGTTGCAACTTGGAATTTGAGCGTTGTGTTGGTCTGAAAGACATCGATTAGCTTCCGTCCATCGATCGATAGAACATAGCGGTGAAGTTCCAGCACCCTCGTCCAGAATCAGAACACAAGAAAAGCAAACTCACTGTATTAGCTAACGCTGCACAACAGTTCCCCATCAACAAGGCCAACACCGCGACAATTGTCCTCCACCCCAACTGATACACCTAGCCCGCCTCTTCTTCGTTGCCCTGAACTATCACCACATCCCTATCATGATGTCTCTGGATGCTCTCTTGCGGAGCATATTCCAGCCTTTCGACTTCGTTTTTGGTGTCCGACATTATGATATACTCTCTGCTTCCCAGTTGTTAATGTCCAAGTATGGAAGAGACAATGAGAAAGGGGACATCCCTCGCCACCAACGTCATAGTCGACTACACGAATGTCGTTCCAGAGTGGGGAGAGAAACACTTCATAGCCGACGCCTTCGTGGAGGAATGGTTAGGACCAGTACATCTCGGAGTCAAGGCACTTGCCACACAGCATCTCCTCGGCATGCCGTATTTCAAGAAACACACCGATGAAAAGATTGTGGTCGAATCGCCACAGATGGCAAGCCATGGGAGGAAGATCCCTGGTGAAGATTTTGTGTATCCGATGTGTAAGATTGGAGAAATCTCGGACGGAAGAAGCTGGGTGCAGGATACGTTGGTGAAGGTGGATGGACAATGGAGGGTTGTGGTCATCAAACCAGAAATAATGAAGACTTGCGAATACGAAGACGGCTCTCTCCAATGATTGAAAGCTATTTAAACAATGAATAACATTTGGACCAGAATAGTTCGAGAGAACTTTGGAAGCACGTCGGTGATTGAGACTTGTTTGAATAATGAATAGGAGTAGAAAAGTAGAATATATCTATTTAACGAAATTGCTTGTTCTTGGCAGAAGGAGCAGAAGAAGCATTTCTGGCATTTTTAAAAGCCTTCAATCACTCTGCGTTAGTTCCGGGTGCTGCAGTTATCGTTTATGTTAGCCTTCAATTTCGCAGCAGCTTTTTTCTTGTCGCCTGCATTCTCCTTCTTTGTGACCCTTGTACCCTTTACTGCAACCTTCGAACTCTGCGCAATCTCTGAAACCTCGATTTTGGGGACCTTCTTAGTCTTTGTATGTGCAGGTGCAAGTACAGGTGCAGGTGTCTCCGTCATCTCAGTATCTTCATCCTCTGCACTTGGCGGTTGAGTTGCTTCCTCCATCGTTTCGTCCTCGACGCCATCCTCCCTAGCATCCTCCACCGCTTCATTCTCACCAGGATCCCCTATCAGCTCATCCTCGTCAGCATTCTCCATAGGTTTCTCCGCCACTTCATTCTCACCAGAATCCCTATCAGCTCATCCTCATCAGCTTCCTCACCAGCTTCTCCCTTCAATCCATCGATATTGGAATGCTCACCAGGTAATTTTATCGGTCCAGTGTCAGCATCCATAAAAGGATCTTCCGTATCAGGACCCATCGGTTCCCTATCCTCGTCGCTGCCGTCATCAGATGGTAGGCTGGTTTTACAGTTTTTTTGTCCACATACTTTTGAGCGGCACGAAGACAATTAAATGGCACTCACAATTGCTTGATCGTCAAGCCATTCTCCAAGTCTGAATATTCTCATAGACTGTCGATCCAGATTAGTTTTGAAGATATGCCCTTTCTTGCGATTCTCACTAGGAACACTATCAATGCCAGAACTTTTTAGGAGATCCTCGAATTGTTGGATGACAGTTTCGATGGGGTCGCTATTATCGACGGGGTCACTAGGTAGCAGACTTGCGATACCTCTTGCGAGGAGGCCTGGAGGGAGTTGCGACGGGGGTTTCGCCAAAATCCTCGGTCATTGGATCATCCATAGGAGTTTCGGCGGCAGGTGTTTTGGTGATAGGAGCTCCATTAACATCTTCGTTCAAAGTTTTTAAAGAATAATCCAAGCTAGTAAGTTGGGTGGAGCTTTCAGTAAGGCGAAAGCGTAGTTGTAAATGATATGAATGGGATCAGAAGTTTGGGAGCGCAAGATGGATTGATATTGACCAACAATAGACGCTAAGCGCGCCTAAGCGACATAGGGAATATAGAAGCCCAGCACTGGGTGGTATCATCGGCATCACAATCTTCACGGCAATTTACAACAACAAATATGCGGACCTCGTGGGACCTGAACTAGCTGCCAACACCTACGCTCCAGTCATTGTCTCCAAGAGCGAGAAGGCGTGGAATTATGTCTGGATCGCTGTTGCTTGTCTGGTGACATTGAATGGTATTGTGGCGTGCTTCGAAGTCGGTGGCGCCAATGATGAATTCGCATATTGATCTGCTTTGGAGGACTCCAAGTTGAGAGATGCTCAGCTTTCGTAATTTTTGCTTAAATGGATAATCATGGGGAGGCTCTCCGGCGCAGAAAGAACAGGCCGACAACAATGCCTCAAAGACAAGTGAACAATGAAAATATAGTATTATTTTAGAATATCTCGGGTATGCATTTGACAACGTCAATCAGCTACAATACATTGAATTGATTGTCCCAAGCCGGCGCCTGTTCTTGCTACCCCGAAGAGAGAGGCTCGGAGGTAACAGATTCGGGCATGGACCACCTAAGTACAACTCTATTTGCTTCAACTCTGAAAAGTACTCCCAAATGATACTCTATTATCTGCAGTACTCAATATGCCATTTCTAAGTTGATAAATCTTCATATCCAGAAGAATTTTATAGTATTGCAAGGACAATCGGACAAAAGCTTGGTGGACGTATAAAGGTGATTGGCTGAACAGTCACCTGACAGAATCACGTGACGGCAACCCCACAAGTACAAGAATGCGGCGATCTAAATAGAGTCTTATTAACCAATTACTTGAACCTCTTAAGTTTAGTTTGATTCGTCGGCGACTCTCCTATGGTAGCAAAATAGTAGATAAGTTCAACAACACATAGTAGTATAGACTGGTATATGAGAGTAGATTAATTGTACAATAATTGTAGCAATATGGACAAAATAGTGCGATGAGATATAGTGAGATTCGAAACAGTGGGCTATGAGAGCTTCTGCTTGGAACTGTAGGCACGGGCATATCTGCTTCATCACTGGGTACATCATCACTAGCTACATCATCATTGGCTTCATCACTAGCTATATTATCACTAGCTGCATTACTAGCTATATTATCACTGGCTGCATTAATTGGAAGCAGACAGATCAGAATCTGGATAAAGAATCAGACAAGAGGGTGAACAAGAGAGAAAAGAGAGGTCCTTTTATAGACCAGCTCCGAGCTCCTAAGTAGGATAAGTCGAACCCCTCTCTCCCTTAGTCTAATTTATATATGACGGCATAAGGAGATCAAAGCAGTCAAAGTATAATAAAGGTTAGGATCAGCAGTCAAAGCAGTCAAAGCAGTCAAAGCATAGTAAAGGTTAGGATCAGCTAGCTAATAAGTGGTTAATCAAGTAAAGTCATGAGAGATCTCTCATGTATTTATTTCTCTTTGCACGTTGCACAACAACTCGCTCACTTCAACACGACATATGAAAACTTCTTGCAACATTTTATCCAATTGATAGCTCTACTCTGTTGTACTGTACATGTCTTCTTCTTGGAACACATGCTTCCGTTATACTCGAATCTTATGTATTCAGGCCATAACCTCGACTTTCATCTCCGTTGTCCCATTGGCGATTCTCGATTTTCCGTCGATTTGTTACTATTTTCCGGAATCATCAATAGCGAGTCGAGTGTTGTCGAGTTATTAAAGGCTGACTGGATTGATTTCGAACAGCATATCACAGCCGTCCATACTATCAACGTCGTCTGCAGGGTTCGAAATGTCACCTCTGAGGTCAGACCAAACCGTGATTGAAGTGATTTCCTTAACACCGAATCCGTGATTTGTAGACTTATGTTGACCGAGGAGATAGGCCACGGCGGCACCATTCTTCGACCCGAGGATAGCAAAGAAAGGCACTGTCTGGGTGTGAAAGGTATGTCTAGAGTTCCACGAAGGCCATGTATTCATCTCTTCTGCTCTCAAAGCCATTTTAACCATCTTCCTCGTATCATCATTTACCATAGTTGCCATTACAACCCACTTCAAGTCATTATCATGGCAGAAGTCCTTGTAATCCAGGAATGCGGCATCCGACCATTGAAATATCCGGGTAATACGCGCATCGCTTGCTTGGAAGCTTTTTGCTGATGGGCTTTCGAGATCATCCGCAATTATCACGCCAGGTCTGCAATTGAACATCTGCGAGTAACTGGCATACGTCGGCTACATTTATGGAGTTAATCATGTGTATGTCGTGGACTTGGTGGTAAAGAGGAGTCTTACCTGTGTCTGTCGCACAATATTAGCTGTATCTGAAGCTCCAAGACTATATCCATCAGGTATTGAATATCCTTGAGCATCATTTATTCGCGTGCTGAATTGTGGCATTACATTTGCGCTGTTCCAGGGAGACACGCCCAGAATAAGGAAGAGATTATTCAGACCATCTCCGAAATATGGCGTTCCGCCAGCATATTTACGCCAGCCTTCCATGTGCAGCTTTGCCGGGTCTTGAATTGCTGCCTCCATAGTTGTAGTGCCGGGGAATAGCCTTGGGGCGTCGTCAATGCTAGCTTTCATTAAGCATACCAGAGTTCTCCCTTTGTCGACTCGTTGATTATAGAGTGCCAAATCACCAGGTGATTCATCCCTCTCTATAAAAAGTCCACTTGAAGCAGATGGCAAAGTGAGATTTAGGACATGGTCTTGAGCAGTTTCAGGCGAGCGGTGTTTGAGAATGGTGTTGGAGGTTGCTCGATTAACAAAAGATACCGTGGCGAGGAACAAAATTGTTATGAAAGGGGCGGTAAACAGAACGACGAAGCTTCTGCTTGTCATCTGCGGAAAGAAACGAACCATCTTGACTGTTGCAGGTGTAGTTGTATGTTTTGATGGGGGAGGAATGGGTGGAGTGGTTTTGTTTGAAAGCTTCGGCCACGAGAGTCGCTATAAGTATCTTACGGAGTTGCAAAGAGGAAGCGATCATAGTAGCTTGGATTGATGAATGAGCCTGCCATAGCTGAATTCTCCATATCCCCGAAGATATTCACTTCCGTCAGCCAGTAGTGCCAGTACTTGGGAAATTGCGATAGTCTTCTGATATACTCGGTGTCTGATTCACCTTAGATAGTATGTGAGTTCACTCTAGAAGCTATCAGTTCTAATACACTCGAAAGAAGTGGCACCCAATAAGCAAGCCTTGGAAAGCCATCTTGAGTGGGGACTGATAGCTGCAGCGTCCTTGCAGATATTCATTGGACTTGTGAGAAAATCTGACGGGGGAAAGTCTGTTGCTACGGTACTCCTGTATGTTCTCAGTTTGCTTGTTTATGCAAGCTTCTTTGCGCGTTGAACCTATCACTCGAATGGGCCATTAATGGAATGGCAAGGAAAAGCAGTCTTTCATATTTCTCCTGTTCACTCATCCGATATTTCGGATCAGCGGGAATTTGGGGAGGGGAGGTCGATGAATTCACTTGAGTTCGCCTGGGTATCTCCTCCAACCCGGTCTACTTCATCTTGCTTCCTCTCTAACCTCCTACTCCTTCTTTACCTTCTACCTCGAACACTTCTCTTCTGTTTCCAATTCAGTATTTTAAAATCCACAAATCTTTCGCCCCCAGCTGAAAAGTTACTGGAACTGACAGCATCGAAGAAATATTTTGGAATAGCACAAGGCTCAAACTTTAGAGCACTAATATTGATAGTGAGTTAAAATACCCGTCACGAAGGGGTTGATTTGAATCTGATTATTGGCTAATCTTCTCAATTTCCTCAGCACCACCCTCCGAGCACCATGAAGCTGCTTTTACTCCTGAGCAGTGCCTTACTGCTTTTCAACCCAGTGGTTTCAGCCCATGGAGATCCTGTAGCTCTTGAGTACGGATCCGTCCGTAACCTGCAGCGAGAAGCAGCTGCGGCTCAGTTGACTTGCCCGAGAAATGAGAAGTCCGTTTTCGCCCACTTTATGGTTAGTACTTACTAGATGAAATTTGATGTATAAAAAGATAAAAGAAAAAGGCTGACAAGCAATTTTCCTACGCAGGTCGGCAATGCTTATACTTGGACAGTCGCTCAATGGGAACGCGACATTGCTGCAGCTCAAACGGCGCATATTGATGCGTTTGCGCTCAACATTGCCTTCAGCGACAGGAATCTCGCCTCCTCAATCTCAAAAGCATTCACCGCTGCAAACAATAAAGGCTTCAAGTTGTTCTTTTCTTTCGACTATGCCAGTGGTTGGCTGAAACCCGACGTTCTCAACTATATCAAGGAATACAGTGGTAATGGCGCCTACTTCTATTACAAATCAAAACCTTTTGTGTCGACTTTTGAGGGACCTGGCAGCTCCGATGATTGGGTTGACATCAAAGCACAGACGGGCTGCTTTTTCATGCCTGACTACTCTTCCCTGGGTGCTAAGGAAGCTCTCAAACTTGGTGTTGCAGACGGTTTGTTTTCCTGGGCAGCATGGCCTTGGGGTCCAAATGACATGAACACGTACGTGGATGCTTCATATCGCGATTTCCTCAAAGGGCTCCCGTACATGATGCCAATTAGTCCTTGGTTCTTTACCAATCTACCTCAATGGAATAAGAATTGGTTATGGCGAGGAGATGACCTATGGTATGAACGTTGGGAAGAAATTTTGTATGTTCAGCCTGACCTCGTGGAGATCATTTCTTGGAATGATTTTGGAGAATGTCATTATGGTAAGTATAATTCTACAAGTTTCGGCTTATATTCTGGCTACACTAGGAACTGACTTCGCATCATTCTAGTCGGGCCGGTAGACGAAAGTGATGCTGGAATATACGACCTCTTCGCCTCTGCTCCTTACAATTACGCCAAAGGAATGGATCACAGCGCTTGGTTGTTGCTCCTACCATATGTAATCGATCTTTACAAATTCGGCACCGCGACGGTTACGGCAGAAAGTGCTGTGACATGGTTTCGTGTCAATCCCAATTCTGCAGGTTGTATTGATGGAGGAACAACTGGCAATACTGCAACCCAGTAAGTCCAGCCAGATCTATGATGTTGGGATTTATTTTTCAATACTAACGCAATCAACCTTTGAAGGCTCCAAATAGAATTCAAGCCCAGCGAAATCATGCAGGATAAGATATTCTTCTCGTCAGTTCTCGGTGCCCCTGCGGATGTATTTATTTTCATCGGAGGCGTTGATCTCGGTGCTACATGGGAGAACCAACCGTTTGGGGGGGTTGGAATGTATCACGGGAGTGTTGAAATGGGTGGTCACCTAGGGGAAGTAAAGATGGAAGTCAGAAGGAATGGTGCATACATCGCCGGTATCCAAGGAAACCAAATCACGAACACTTGTCAGGGGGGGATCCAAAACTGGAATGCTGTGGTTATGGGAAGCAAAGACCCCCTACTGAGCCCGGCCACTCCTACTGTTCCAATCTGTGGTCTGAATTGCACTTCTGGCAGTGGTGCTGGCAACTTCAAACCGCTTTGTGAGTTTAGCTGCGCGCTTGGATACTGCCCGCTCGGTGCTTGCTACTGCACTGGGATGGGGGTCGCAAAGTTACCACCTTCTCAGAATATTTTGGGGTTTCCTAATGCTAACGAAGACGTAAATTACTTAGGCCTTTGCGCATTCGGTAAGTCTAGCCATTGACTCTCTAATGTGAATAGCAGGATGCTAACTGTTTGTCTAGCCTGCAACTACAACTACTGTCCTGCTGAGCACTGCGGGAAAGTATCCGGCTTGCCATTGGCGACGCCAACGATATCACCATTCACTCCTCCAGGATGTACGCTTGGTACCGGAGATGGTCTCTTTGAGGGCCTGTGCAGCTTTGCATGCAATTTTGGCTATTGTCCGATTCACACTTGTCGCTGCACGAAAGAGGGACCCTTAAATGCACTTCCGCCTTTTACCCCAATGGACGTGAAAGTTACGCCCGGTCTCGACGCTAAGTTGTGGGCGCCTCTGTGTCAGTTTGCTTGCCAGCATGGCTGGTGTCCGTCGGATGTGTGTTCTGGGTCAGCACAAGGCACAGTCGTTTATATTGATCCATCAATTTTCAACATGCCAATTCCTGCAGTCAATTGTCAGCCTCCATGCACCCTAGTCTTTCCTCCATCGCAATATCCAAGAGCGACCACTATCAACTTTTCTCCAATCAGTACTTCGGTCGTATTGACATTGCAAAGCCGTATTACTACAATCCAAACAGTTGTTACCCCGATAGCACGTAAGTACCATTTCGCAGCCTAGAACCTTGACCTATCAACTCTACAGATCACGCATGTACTAATAGATTTAGGCACGGCTAGCTCGGTGGAGTTTTGGAATATGCAAATACCATCCTCGCAAGGCCCCTTCTCATTTGCGTTAACTTCAAGCTTCAAGCCGGCTCCATTGTGGATTACTGTCGACCTCATCACAACGATATATTCTACCGAGCTGTTCTTTAATCCGGAAGCAACTTTTCCTCCACAGACAACATCTTCTGATACCGCTGTTCCGTTTGAGTGGTATCTACCTACGACCGTTCTTACCTCTAACGGTGTCACGCAAACCTTTTCGGAAGATCAACTCACGCAGTACAGGTCTCTCACGACACCGATCGCAACAACATTCCCATGGCCATACACCTCGATGGATGGGTCATCGAAGCCAGAAACAAAAACGACGCCTATACTTATATCTCTTCAGAGGGGAGGGTTTTACTGGTCTCCAATTCCAATACCTGGTCCAATTGCGTTCCCCACCTTGCCAGCGCCACCTTATCCTAGTCTACCCTGCCTCAAACTCTTTGGGATCTTGTCCATCGATTGCCCCCCAGGCAAATCAAAGCCCACAACCGCCTTCAATATCGGCCCTGGAAAACCCACATGTACGGCAAGTTGTGGCACACTTTGTGTGCGCAATTGCGAATCGACAGGCAAGCCAGAATCAGAGTGCATTACTCAAACGGTTACAGATATATGGGTCTCCTGCTCACACGGCTCTTGTAAAACGACTAGTACTTCTGTGGCTTCCGGCTGCGATGTTATGGGTAGCACAACCACCACAGACATTCCCTATTGCCCTATCGCGACAGGTGTAAACCCACAAATCGATGATCAAGGTGACTTTGCTACCCATCTTACACGTGGTCCCCAAATTGGAGTCGGCACGAGAGGGTTTATTAACCCCTCAGTTATCATAGACTCGACCATCTATCCAGTGGTATATACGGACAATTTCTGGCGGATCATGTCCTGGTCGTTGGGTCCTGTTGTAGTCGACAATGTTGCCACAGTTCATGTCCTGAGTGGAAGCCTGTCCGGAGCCGTACACACCCTAACCGTCCTCCCTACTATCGACTCTGGTTGGGGTTATAGTGTCACTGCCGCTGGCTATTCGGAATTCCCTTACAGTAATCAGCCAGTCTGTAACTGTAATGAAAGTGGCTGCACGCCTGATTCTTGGCCTTGTTGTGCAAACGGTAGTTGTTGATTCCCCTGAAAGATATTTGTACGCTTCCGTCAACACTAACGACGAAAGTACTTGCATTGCGGAACATGGCACTTGTCGGTAGATTCAGGAGGAAAATTGTTGAGCGAGGAAAATTATGGTGAGGGAGTCATGAGTGCGGAAATGTATGTAGTCTCATGGGAAATATGATAGTCATGTCATTACAGCAATTGATCAAGTAGTATCAACGTGATTCCTCCTATGACTCCTCACATGATTCTTATTGATGAAATCGCCACTCTTGTTTCGTCCAACATTGTCCCGAAGATGATGAGCTTCCTTTCGGCAAATGCTGATCATCTCCAGTTTGAGCATTGGGAATTGTGAAGGATACCCCCGCATCAAGACTGATTCGGGCGTGGGGGCGGAGATTGTGGGGCAAGGAGATATCTCCGCCCGCCAGGCTCGTAAATATAAAGTACCATATCTTGGCTAATTCTTTTCTACGCTACGTATAATAAAGCTTGGAATTTAAAAATAAGACTAAAGGCGGAGAAGAGCCCTCTCTGAGCTGAATACGCCAAGATGTCAACCAAGGACGACGATGAATTCCGACCCGAACATCAAGAGACAGTAACCGCGCACGCCCCGTCCAACATTGATATATACCATGGTAAATCCCGTTAAAAGTCATGCCAGAAACCTACTAAGATATCTAGATGAGTCTGCCTTCTCAAAATACATCCCAGGAGGCTACTCACCTTCACGATGCCTGACTTGTTCCGGAAAGCCAATGGTCTACTCGATCCTACTGTTGGCCGGCACGGCGATCATGTTTTTCGGTTATGATGCCTCGGTCATGAGCTTAGTAAATACGAACGAGGATTATTTGGCGCTGATGCGTGTTTCGTCGGGCTCTGACCGAGATTCTGCCGCTATTGGCGGTCTGGTAAGTGTTTGGTTTGGAGGCTTCGCGATAGGTATCTACTACTATTTACATGTCGTGACTAGCCGCTGAAGTGTGTTACAGGTGCATTATTTGTTGGTCATTACGCAGATCGTATAGGTCGGCTGAAAACCATCGAGTTGGGTTGTCTATGGGGTCTGCTAGGAGCTGCGTTGCAGGCTTCTGCGCAGAATCTTACTTGGATGATGTTTGCTCGCATCATTGGAGGAGTCGGTTGCGGGCATTTGAATACCGTCGTGCCGATCTGGACTTCTGAGCTTGCTGATCCGAATATGAGGGGAGCATTTGTAGCTGTGGAGTTCACTCTTGCGCTTACTGGGTCTACGATGTAGGTTCAATTCAGCGTATCCCATGAGAACATCGCTGATGGGGATAAGTGTATACTGGATGGAATATGCCTGCCTCAAAACCCAAAGCCTATCTTTCGCATGGCGCTTCCCCCTAGGCATGCAAGCTATCTTCCTCCTCATCATTTTAGTCTTCATCCCATTCTTCCCAGAATCGCCCCGCTACCTCACCAAAATCAGACAAACCGCCTCCGCCCGCCAAATCCTCTCCCAATGTCGTCTGCACCCTACACCCGAGAGCATCGACCAAGAAATCCACGAAATCGAAACGGCAATCCGTCTCGAGGCCATAGGCACATCGCACAGTTTCACCTCAATGCTCTTCACTACAGACAATCTACATACTCGTCGCCGAGTACTTCTCGGTGCGGGTGTGCAGGTCATGCAAAAATTAACGGGAATTGATTTTATCGCTACTTATGCGCCGGAGATGTTTACGTTGGCGGGGTACAAGGGGAATAAGCCGGCTTTGCTGGCTGGCGGGAATTATATTTCTTATACGGCAAGTTTGGCGTTGGCGATCTGGCTGAGCGATAGATTTGGAAGGAGGAAATTGATGCTTACAGGTAGTAGTTTTATGGGTGTTGTGTTGATAGTGGGCGGTGTGCTGTCACATGAGGTTACGAAAAAGGCTGCAGAGGGAGATGCGGAAGGGGCAAACAGACTAGGTGGTGGGGTGGCGGCGATCTTGTATCTTTACACGTGTATTTATGGGAGTACGTGGTTGACGACATGGTATGTATTCTCGAATCGCAGGCTATCGACAGTGCTAATGTGTATCAAGCTGGGTCTATCCGACAGAGATCTTTCCTCTCGCATCCAGAGCAAAAGGGGTCGCTCTTGCCACCGTTGCATTTTCGATAGCTGGTGGCGTCATCAATGAGATTGTGCCATATCTCATCAATGCCATTGGCTTCTGGGTATTCATTCTCTTTGCTTTGATCAATCTGATTATGCTGATACCTATATACTGTTTCTACATTGGTAAATCCCACCTCTGCGACATGGGGAAGGACCAGGTATGCTAACGGAATGTAGAAACCGCGAATAGACATCTCGAAGACTTGGATTTATTGTTTGCAGGAGATAGCTGCCTGAGTTGGAGAGCGGAAAAGCAGTTCAGAGAATTGAAGGAGGCGGAAGTTGTTACACTTAAAGAAGGAGCCAAGCATGCAGTTGTGTAAAGGAGAGAAGCGCGATCCTGCTAGATACATTTTTCAGCCGCTTGTAGACATCTCCTCGGATTCTGGAAGCTACCATGTCTGCACTAGGATAAGTCGAAGAACTGATGAAAAGAAAGCCTGCGATTGTGCGCTGTGAAGGAATGCAACAATTCGGCGACATGTCTCCACATCTCGAAGCCAGTCATCTCTGCTAAATACTACATAAATATCATCTTGTTAAAGATTAATGCCCATATCTGGACTAGTCATACATATCATGACTTGTATGAAGAAGTTTAGCTCCGCACTCAGAGAATGGCTCTTCGTGGTAGGAAAAAACAGACCGATTGGGGACAATATATTAAAGCTGGTTATTACTATCGAATGAGCAATTCCAAGGCCCCTATGATTTTAGATACATCTGAGATATCGAGAGCCTATATCTCAGATCGGCCTGGGTTTTGTACCCAGAAAAGAATGGTAGGGGAACGCTTCGCAGGCTGACTAATGCTGACTAATATGTCGGATATTTCCATTTCGGGGAACAGCGACTACACTCTTTCTCAACCTTGCGAACACAAATTGCACGACACCCCAATTCAGTTTCAACAAAACACATCACTCGTCGTGAAAACTTTCACGACCTAGGATATGCACAAATCCACAGTCTGGCCATCACGATGTTTGAAACCCCTCGATACAATGAGAACATAGTCCCAGACAGTGGACCACATTCCACCCTATTGTGAGAAAGTCGGATCCTAGCAGGCGAGGCACGTCGGACCTGCAAGTTATGTTCTTGGCCAGGGACCTAAAAAGCTATGCTTCAGCAAGCAATTCAATTTCAATGCTCTCGTGAAGAATGACTCTGCCTACGTTGTCTGATCAGGGATCTTTCACGCACCTGTCACACCTCAGTCGTAACCCTTCTCGAAGTCATAAAGTCAAAGCACTCAGTGGCACCCTCTACTCTGTTCCGATAATCTCCTTACTCACCAGGAATTTGCACCAGCGGCTGTGGATGTTCCAGATCCGGTAAGAATCAGCAAGAGGCTCTCTCTGCCCTACACCTTTCAACATTACAACTCCTTCTCAGAGCTTGACGGGCACAAAACCTCCAGCTGACATGCCCAAGCTAATTCGACTTATCATGTCTATAGATCAAGTTGCTACGCCTCTTACTCATCTGCCAACCCACAAACCCTTTCAGAGAAGGAATGCAATACAACATACAAGTTACCATCGGTACGTAATGTCTTTTCGTGTTTAGTGCTTACTCAGTTGAACGGCATCGACGTTTTGTGCACATATTATACCGAGGGAGAAATTTCATTGGTATAAGTATACTTGTTACAGACCTCAGATGACGGTTCTGCGAGTATCATTTACTCGACGTCATTCTTGGTTCTTTACTTTGGTTGTCAGTACCGCTCTTGTACATTGTGACCTCATCGGGGTTTCACGGCTGATCCGACTTTGTAGAGTCATTCTTTTCTTCTTTTCTTTGGTTGTCCGTACCGCTGTTGCACACTGTGACACCGTCTAGATTTTACAGCTAATCCGAAGTTGTGTTCAGGTAGCGATGTAGAGCATTCCGCCGAAGAGAATACTGGTTTTAATGAAGTTCCCAAGGAGGAGGATTTCGCCGGAGAGGATGACGGTTTAGACGAGCTTCTCGAGGGAAATTATGCCGACCCCTTTATTGAATCAGCCAAAAATGCCGCACCGATTATCCGACCACCAATAAAAATACCAAAACTCGGAAGAAATACAAAAGTTCGATTCTTAACTTATGGGGCGACGCGGCAGATACTACGAACCCAAGATGGCTGGACGATGGAACTGTGAAAAAGCTCTGTCCATTATTCAAGCGATTGCCAGAATTGAAATTATTCGCGGGAGGTTGGGCTGGAAACAGAATGGACCCACGTGCGAGACTAGATCTCACACAGGAGATGATGCAGAAGTTCAACTTTTTTGTCATTCCAGTTTGTCACGCCGGCCACTGGACGATTCTAACGCTAGATCGTGGGGAAAATATTGCCAGCTAATACAACTCGTTAAGTTAAGCACGCAAATGGTGGGTGTCTCCGTTGGACCTACCATTACTGCAGTCCGGAAACTCGCAACACGTATCATTGACGGATACCTGAAGGAGGATGGTACAGAGTGAATCATTTTGCGGCCATTTGCGAACAGCAGACAGATGCGGAAAGCTGTGGGGTGTTCCTCGTGAAGAATATCCAAACTCTGCTATTGAAAATACGTCCAAGGCTCCCTTCTTCGAAAACTGACCCAATTGTGATGAGGATTGTATATGTCAGAATGTTAATGGGAGCCAATCCAAGAGATACAATACCACCCGAACAGCTTTGGAGTCGACTTCTTGGCGGTTCAAAATGCCCAGATTCTATTCTTGATGCTTTGAAATTACAGAATATCAATGCCACAAATATTCAATTACATCATGCGCTTGCACTTCTTGGGTCGGAAGAGGAAGGGAAGGGAAGAGGGGGGGACGGGTGACATTGCTCGATGGAAGAGGTTGTGGCGGATTTCGCAACTGAAAGGGAGGGGCAGGGAAGCCAGAGTAGCCAAAGCAGGGGCGAATGCACTTGAATCATGGAATCAGTTTTCAAAAATAATACAGATTGAGTAAGGATTCATTAGCAATCTGTTCGGCTGCGGAAGAGTAAAGATGAAGGAGCTGATATACAAGAGTTAATTATATAAGCGAATCGCCTCATATCACTCCCGGATGGATCTATCGTCGTCCTATATAATTGGTCTAGATGGACTTATATCAATGTATAGGATACTTATGAAATTTGCGGAGGACTATACCAACTTGTAAATAATCCTGATCATTATGGAGTATGCCACCCGTAGCATTCCCTTCTATGATAGCTAGCCCTGGATCTATAACGATGAAATTAAGGTCAAATATTTGGTTGTTGAACTTAGCGATCTAGTTCGAAGGTAGTCGTAGATTATGGAGGCGAAGCTATTCGTTATGTTAATTAAAGTTATCAGTGTATAAAAATACGGTGTGAAATTGATGACTGCGAACAGGAGCGAGTCAATGCTGGTTGGAAAGGGCTCTATATGCCTTGTCCTGGGATGTAGCGTGGCTGTGTGGTTAAGATCGGTCAAGAGAGATTGGATATATATCATAATACTCACATCGATTTTTATATTTGGGAAAGGTTAAACCAAAAGCAGCGTTGCCGTATAACCTCTTGTCTGTTACGCCGGGTGTTTGAAAGGAATTCCAGTTTCTACAAACATGTAAGATTGCAATCACGCCATCCAACCATATTCCCCTTCATCAAAAAAACAATTATCGAAGTGCGGAAGATGTTGTGGAGAGGCTTCAAACCACTCTCTACACATCGAGTTACGGCAGGGACAATTTTCTGCCCACTGGGTGAAGGTTGCAAATTGCAGGCATAACACGCATCGCAAGAAGAACTCACTCTACATCTGAGGTTGTTTCGCCCAAAACTTTGGATCCAAGCTATCGCTGCAAAGCACCCAAATCTGGTGGACAATCATAATAATCCACAATATACAACAGGCCGTTTATCTGCTAGAAAAGTATTCACTGGTTCTGCACCTGGCTCTGGAAACACTTCGTTATCATCCCCAAAATCTGACAGATTGTCGGCATCAAGCCCAAAATCTGAGAGGTTGTCGGCAGTAACCCCGGAAGTCAAAGGTTTATCGGCATAACCCCCTAGAAGTCAGAGATCTGTTGGCATCATCGCCAAGACAATCTACGTCAAAGTCGCCATTATGACTGTCGTGGAACCCATCGTATAATCCATCATAAAGCCCAGCCTCCGCAGGAAAGTCCTCTGTTGCTTCTTCAAAGCTGTGAGTCGGCGAAGAGGAATTTGTCGGTGGTGAAAGCTTTTTAAGTGCTATGGGGCAGTAATCTTCTTCTTTAGTACCCAAGGTGAGGGGGTCGTATACTCAGGTTTACTGTGGTAATCAAGTAAAGCCCGTACTTAGTCGCTGTCCGCTTCAACTACCCTCCAAATCACCACTTTGATCTTTCGTCGGTTTGCTGAGCGGAAGTTGTAGCGATTCACTTCAACCGTATCTTCCTTCTCTTCTTTCTTCCCATAAAAAACACGTTTCCGTACCGTCTCCTTCCTATAGTCGTCCGGAATGTCAACCGCGATACAGTCTTCCTCCGTCTCATTCTCATCGTTCTCCTGAATATACTGCGTTAGAATAGTTTCTTTGGTTATTTCAGTCTTAGCTCCTCCGCCCCTCAACGCTATTAGTATCTCCATTACCACCAAGGTCAAACCAATATATATCTCTTCCCCTCAACTTCACTTATGCTTTCAGCCTTACTATCTTCTATTTCTTCTCCAAGGGCCAGGGAGTTGAATTCAAAGAGGAGCTCTTCGCAGCCTAGCGGGAGTTTTTCCACTTCGCGGAGATGGTCGGCTGTAATAAACCGCTCATATCTCCACTACCCGCACTTGAAGCCGGAACCAATAGTGCTATCCGCAACATGTTAGGCTATAAAGCAGACGGTACCCCAGAGACTTTACGGTGGATAAACGATAATACCCCTCACGACGCTATGCACGATGTTCGAGCATGCACCTGGCGTCATGTTGTTCGACGTTGGGCTGGGAATAGAATCGATCCGCGCGCGGAACTAGGTTTGAAACAAGCGACAATGGACAGTCATACCTTCTTCGTTATCCCAGTCTGTTACCGGTCGTACTGGACGATCTTTATGTTGGATTGCGCTACAAGAACTGCCTGGTATTATAATTCTCTAAGCTCACAAAAGGCGGGGAGCGTCGGTGATGATATTCAAGCGCTCGCGGCTCGTACAATTGAAGCTTATCTGATGGACTCTGGTGGAGATTGGATATATTGTATAGGTGTATGCGAACAGCAAAAGGATGATGAGAGCTACGGGATTACGGCCTGTTCGCTATTACAAATATCTAAAGCCTCGTCGTGAAACGATATACCCTACTCCTTGTATCGAACACAGACCCTGATAGAATGAGAATCACTTATATCCGAATATTGATTACAGCAAAGCCAACTGAGATGATACTATACGAAAAGCTTCGGAATGTTTAGTTCAATAGGTCAGGAACGCCGAATTTCCTTCCGAAATTGCGAGTCTACGGGATATAAGAAGCGTCAAGCACCAAATAAACCATACGTTTGATCGCCTTGAATTGGTCTCAACCGACCTTAATCTGTACTCAGGAGCTCTTTCCCTCGTGATCCCGAATATAGAAGCAAGGCAGTAGCGAACTCAGTCGCTTCATGGACCGACTTCGCAAATGTCGTAGGGGTCAACCAACAGGACGTTGGTTGCCGTCCAGGATGAAACCGCGAGATGGTACTCATGGATATACTGGCTCTCCAAGGTAGAAAGAACAAGCTAGGCTGAGACAATGTATTACAGTTCATTACTTTTGTTGTATGAATATATCAAAGACTTATGAAGTTGTAAGGTTTTCATTGTGCAAGTATGTTAAGGATGCTGTGGTCGTGAAATCAAACAGATCTATTTAGAAAAATATATTGCAGCTAACTGCTGTTTTTAAACAAATATCCCGGGGATTCTTAAGATACTAGGAAGTTTTCAATTATCCAAGACGCTTGTAGATATACAGATCGATTTGGGATAATATGTTGCAGCGGATGACTTGCTTCTAAGCAAGTATCGCGGAAGACTTTGAGATGCCGTGATTTTTCACTGTCTAAGTAAGTCCTGAGCATTCTAGTCATGCTATCACTTCTGTGCGCGGTGGATTCCTTGGGTTGTCACGAACACGGAATATGATTATCACGTGACAAGCTCAGTGGGACGGCAGGTTGGTCACGAGTTTGATGTCGCCGTCCTACATTGTTTCCATATCGCCCTATGTTTGGCAATTGCTATTGAATGCTGAGTTCATAGATAGGATACGCCATATCTTGTCGAGTCTGCTTGAATGGAAAAACGGGTGCTTGTTGTGACGAAGACACGTACAGGGTACTAGGCTGCGAAAGTGGTTCACCAGGTTTGCCACGATTTTGACGGCGTCTTCCCACCTATGTAATTTAGATGTCGCCCTATTTTCACAGATTGGATGCAGGCACTTCGTCGAGTTTCATTAGGCGGGATAGCGGCTGTCCCTTCTTGCAAATATAGGTACGGGGCAGACAGGGTGCGAACCTACCCATAATTCTTTCTACGACAATCCATCTTTTGTATATAATTTTAGATTATCCGCAACATGTCACATAAGACCATAGACTGTAGAAAGCTGGGCATCCCGTCCGCTCTGCCATACATAAGCTGCAGATCGGCGAATTAGTAGTTGG
>LLKJ01000161.1:0-30408 GCA_002242865.1 Clarireedia sp. CPB17 | reverse complement strand
GTATAAGGAGAATGGGTGTAAGTGGGAGGAGGAGGTCAGGGGTGTGAAGACGGGGAAGGGGAGGGGTGCACGGAGAGTGCGTTTAGGTTTGTGGGGATTGAGACGAGTGAGTGTGTGTTTTTTTTTGAGTTTTCTTCCTTCGGGAGCTGTACTCGTGCCTGCCCGCTTGGCTTCATTAGTCTGATGAAGGCTTCCGAGCTCGAAAGTGTAAGATAAACTGCCCGCAGTTGAGAAATCTTTGGCCTACCAATGAGCAAGGCAGACAAACAAGCAAACAAAAGACAAATCAAAACTAACCTCCCCCCTTTCTCCCCAACAGACACCGATACCCAATCCTACACCACAATCAAACGCATCAGCGAATCCCTCCGCAAAGTCGGCACCATCGAAATCAAAGTCTACCGCACGCACTACGGCCGCAAAGGCGGCGACATCGAGGTTCTTGAGAAAGCCGTCAAGGGACCTGAAGCGAAGAGTCATGGTACTGCGTGGGTTTTGCTTTTCTTTGTACCTCTCATGATCATAGTGTAAACATGTTTTTGCAAGAAGGGTAATAACCAAAACCACCCTCACAGATTAGACGAAGAGGTTCGAACCAAGCGCGGAGAAGTCTGGACCGACGTGCCCAAATACGATCCAGATGATCATCCGTACGTGGTATTCCGGTTTCTGTACCGCTCGGAAGGTATGTTTCGTTCCTACTCCATCCAAGCCCAGCCATGCAACTTGCTAGCCCCAACTAACAACAAACAGAAGCACTAAAAGCCCTCCACATAATCCCACGCACCCCCTCTCCCTCACGCTCACCATCCCCAACTCCCAGCGACAGCAGTAGCCACAAGCCCAGCTTCGACAACCTATCCGCAGAGCAAAGAGACCAGATCACTGCACTGCTGTTATCGTTCGGTGCCGTCAAACGAGAAAGCAGCAGCAGACGCGCGAGGAGAGTTAAAAGAGAGCACATGGAAGAGGAAGGTGGACTCGATGCCGAGAGTGTCCCGAGGAAGAAATTCAAAGTCCAGGAAAAAAGTGGGAAGGAAACGGTTGATCTGACGGGGGAAGATAGCGATGATGACGAGGAGAGTTTGTTTGTTAATTGATAGAGGGAAAAAAGGGGAAGTATGAGAGGAATTATATTTGCGAATGATTGACGGAAATTGATTGATAGGGTATTTGATTGGGATTTGGGGCTGAGATGGATACTATGCGATCTAAGTTTGCTTCATCTGAAATATTCTTATTCGGGTACAGTTGATGGGATACCAAGGAGCGTTTTGATTTGGGGTAAAGAAATATAAATATAGTATTGAAGGAAATGAATATGGGGAAAAGTGAGCGTTTTCTAGGTATCTGAAGATTCAAGACAACTGGCAACATTGCATTGCACATTGCATTGCTATGTCTGTGCCAGAAACAAGAACATACGAATGAATAGGCAATGGCATAGTATGCTTGCTCAACTTGCTGTGAACTTCTTGAAGAGCCGTTGGAGTTATCCTTGCAAAGTAGACTCCTTCCCCCATGCCAAGTGACCGCAATTTTTGCACACAAAGGACCTGAGAAATAACAGACACACCACTTGCGGTATCTGGATTGATGTATTTTGTTTGTATTTCCTACCATCGTGAACACCCTAAGATAGTCATATCCCCAGTTTTCCCAACCATGAACTGAACAAAATGTACTCCTTCGATGCCTAACACTACCACGCACCCGTCCATCCTATCGTTGCCCAGTCATCGGCTCAAACATTTTCCCTCCTCACCTAAGTATTGTCCAGATTGTGCCATTCATCGCTGCCAAGTTGCATCAAAATTGCTTAAGTCCATAGCATTTTAGATATCCTTTCTTCCGGCAGTTCCGCTAGCTGGAAGCTCGTCGTTTGCATGGCCTCTGTAGTTGTTGCCGGTTTGTTTCTTGAGGGTGTCGAAGTCAATCTTGAGGGCATCAAACTCTTTCTCCTTTCTGGCAAGGTCATTCTTCAATTTGCCAATTTCACCAGCATTTCCGGCATTTTCCAATTTCTCGCCTTGCTTTCCGCCAGCCTTGGGGTTGCCCTCGTATTTGTTGACCTTCTCTTCTAGACGAAGAACTTCGAGGATCATGGTGTAGGTACGGTTGAGAATCAAGGAGAGGAAAAGAGTGAAACCACAGAGGTACATGTTACGTTGAGAGTAGAACTTTCGGGCTTGGACTTCCATACGCTCGTGGCCAACGACTGCAGCTCTGCGATGTGTTAGAATTTATTAAAGTGTGCGGTGGTGGGGTAAACGTACCCAGCTTGGCTCTTGTTGGCCTCTGCGAGTTCTACCTGAACCCGATACACCCGATTGACACTGTCAATAAACAGAATCAGGATGAATATAAATGTTATTTTCATTCCATATTGTAGTTTTGCTACCAGCCGACTCTCGCTTCTGGTGGGGTGTCAGTACTTGCTTGGGATAGGATACCGAACAGCCACGTACATGAATGTGAACATTCTTCGGCGGATTGTGAATGGAAGAGGAACGATGAGGAGCATGAAAAGCGCCATCTCTGCTACAAGTAGCACGAAGACCTGTGTAAATAATCATTAGTATGACACTTTAGATGAGCAACCGCGACTTTTGCAAATAACAATGCACAAACTGCACGCGACAAGATGTACAAGTTTCTGTGAATGTGTTATTGAAGATCACATACGAGACTGTAGTAAAGTGTCATCTTTGCGAGTTATTGTTTTCCTCGGACTGAAGGTGTTGTTGTCGATTCGTGGCCTATTCGGAATAGAGGGGAATGTCAGTAAACGTTTGCCAGAGTACAGTGGTCTGCAGACAAGAGTTATTTGGTGGAATTGAGTACTGACAATAATAAATGCCCTTTCCTCAACTGATTGTTGAGGTTCTATTAAGATCTTGGGATGTCGTGTGTTGGATGTTGGATGTGGGATATGACAAAGTGTAAACAAGTCAAATCGATTTAAAAGTATCTTTCTCTGCTGTAGCGTAGCTTGGAGCTTCAACGTCATCCGAGTTTGTGGTGCTGAGTTCGCTAACGAAGCTTGAGCGTTTCCAAGGAAAACCTGCGCTAAGCTGAATTTGCGCGGGGAACTGATGTACTTGGCTTATCACGTGAGTCTAGCATTACCGCCCAGGGCAGACTTTTAAATAGACATATTCATGCTGCTACTGAGGACGAATAATATAGCTTTCATAATATTATGATATTGCAGCTCAGAACTGGAATATGATATCAACCTGAGTGATCAATTATCTCTATACGATCCAGAACGCGTTGGTCTATTTCATAATGCATGCCTAGATTTCTTCCAGTACTGTAGCCGGCAAGTTTTGCATACACTCCTATGGACCCGCCTCAATATGCAATACCGGAGATCATATAGACCACTATCCCTCCGCTTCGATTTCATAACTATTCGATTTATGTTTCGGCTGGAACTTAAAGTCCCTATGAGCGGGCCCAAGGAACATTTCACTATCACGTTTGTCAGAAAGATAATCCTATTTTTCGAAAAGAAAACAAACCTGATCTTCATCCAATCCATATAATTGTCACTAGCAAGTAGAGTCTCCAACTCATTTCGTCCTCTGTAGGCAGGTGGTCGATCTTGCAAGTTTGGGGGTAGGTGCTCTAGGAGTCCTACTGGGACATATCTATGAGCAAAGCTCAGCCATTCCAGGAGGAATCGTCGAGTTTGACCAACACCCATCTCATCAGATCCCCAAGCTTCAAGTCCATAACGTGCGAACTTTTCAACATAGCTTAGACGTTCCGAAGCAGATTTATCGAGATACTGTCCCTTCTCAATTTCCTCAAATAGCCAAGGCTTGATAAGTGCCCCTCGCGCAACCATTACGGAGTCCACGTTAGCATTTTGTATGTGGTCAAGATAATCGACATGAGAATAACAATCCCCATTACCGATAAAGTACATCTTGCCGTCTCGCCCATTCGGTAATGTACGAGCATCTGGCTCCATGATCGTGTCTGTTAAGCTGTCCTTTTTCTCGTTATAGGATTTGATGAGGGCTGCACATTCTGCTATATAGCTCCAGTCGGCATTTTTGGTATATCTCTGTTGTCTGCTCCGGCCATGGAGAGTGACTGCTGCACAGCCAGGAGCGCCGAGTCGCTCGCGGTTCTCGTAGCCGCCAAACGCTAGACGTTCAATATTCTTCAGAGCGTTGGGCTTTCCAGTTGTAGTGCCCATTCTGATTTTGGCTGTGATTGGGACTTCCCCAGAGACGACGTTCATACCTCTGATCATCTTCTCCAGTTTCGCCGGTGTGTCGAGTAAAGCCGAACCAGCTCCCTGGCGAAATACAAGCTCAATTGGACACCCACAATTCAGATCGATAACCCGTAGATGAGGCACTAATCGACTTAATACCTCAGCAGCTTTTATCGCTTGCCATGGCTTGCTTCCGGAAATCTGGGCACCGAACTTCAGGTCTTTTGAATTTTCATAACCTTGGACCACCGAATCTGGGCGCGGCGAGAAGCGTGGGGGTGTGATTTCACTCTCATGAGCCTTCATTAACGCCCATTCTGATTTCTGTCCTTGAAATAGAGGTATCGACATCGCCATTTCAGAGTAAGTGAGCTGAGCTCCTAATTCTACGCAAAGTCTGCGGTAAGGGAGGTTGCCTTGGGTGGTGAGAGGCGCAAGTGTTGGTGTCTCAGGTCCGAAATATATTCGTCTCTTTTCAGACGGAAGGAATGGTGGTTCCGTATATTTGGCGCGATTCTCCTCCCGCTCTTCCTCTGTCTGATCTTTCTTTTGATTGTTGTGTTTCCTCACTTCTTCTGAGTCCTGATCTAACCATTTTGAGTAGGCATCTGATTTATCTGTTTGTAATCTCCTCCGAGCTAAATCAAGCTTGTCTTGAGTCTTCACCACATTAACCACACCCTTGCGATTTTCGTCTTCCTCAGCTGTTGGCGTAAATGGTCCTACTCGGTCCGGATCTTCAACAAGAACCAGCTCTTTTCGCCCATCTTCCCTGACAATTTCCTTAGAGTGACTGCCTACAAAGCGACACTTCCAGCCCGATTGGCATTTCCCGTTCGCTTCCCAAACTGGACATTTCGAATCGAAGGTAGTCAAGTCTTCTCTCTTTCCCTCGGCCAAATACTTTCGTAGGTCATGCTCGCATTTGCACGCATCTCCGAACTTGCAGTCCTTCGGTGAGAGTTCAGGCGTATTTGCTCGACTATTGCATAGCCTTATTTTGTCACCCCAGGTTCCAAAATGACGGTCCTTATTCTGTCCTTTCTCCTTCTTCTTCTTATCCTTCTTTCCCCCCTTGTCTCGATCATCACCTGGAGCCCTGCCTTCTGCCGCATCATCGTTTGCTGTAGAATTGCGTGCGTTCAGCGCTGATCGACTTCCTGGTTGGTGAATTAAGTATCTATAGAGATGTAGTGGTTAGCGCAGACACTTTGCTTTGTCCGCCTCTTTAAAATGATAAAAGTGCGATATTGCGATCCAGTCAATTGAGGCGTAGGGAATAGTTGAACACACTCAGCTTTGATGGGAGCAATGCCGTGCACCCTGCCAGCCTCGGAAGTAGCCTGAGATTCTACCTCTGGCGCATCAAGCCTGACCCTCTTTGCTGCTGGCTCGCCACTACCAGTCACGCCATTCCTCTCGACTTGCTCGGCTTTCGTTGTGGCTGAGTCTCCAGGTAGAATTGGCTGGGGTGGGTGCGCTTCTTCTAACTGCTCTCCATCCAAGGGTCGTTTCAGAGGTTGGGAGGGTTCCACTGGATTGATGACCTCGTCCTCCATGATTGATATATAGCAAATTATAGTATCAATGCTGATTTCCTGAGCCCGCAAGGCGCAATGGTATTGCGGTTCGAGAGGTTGACGGGTGTTGGTGTAAAAGAAGTCGATTGTCCAAACACAAACAGTTCTGATTAAAAAAATTGAGGGGAGCTTTATCTTAGCGCGATATCAATCGTTCCAGCCACCAATTTGATGTGCTGTGGCTTGACTATGTGGCTGCTTCGCGTTCGATAGTTGAAACTCGAGACTTTTGGTACCTGAACGCAATCTCGCGCGCCCCCGCAGTCCCATTGTGATGATTACCGAACCTGTTGACCGTTTGTGCGAAGGTGAATGTCACTGGGAGCTTTTTGGCTGGATACTTCAAGGGGCGCCAGCAATATCCACATCGCAGCTCGAGGTCGCAAAGCCGAACGAATATGCGTTGGGAGAGTCTTCAAAGAATGATAGGTGCAAGCTTACGTTCCGCATGAGCAACAATTCGAGTGTCCTTTTGTCCCCCACTGCCATTCAGCTAATCAAAAGCAAGGGGCAGTGAGCTGCAGCAGACTCCATCTTCCTGCGACAATCTGCATATTAAACTTAAACCCAACGAATACATCAGCCACGACCACGACCACGACCACGACCACTATTACTACCACTCTACGTCTCATCTTCTGCTTTCACAACTTGTACCCGCCATACAATGAAAGTCCAGTTTTATTGTTCAAGTAAAACCAGGCGCTTTTATAATGGCTGATACTTCTCCCAAAGACAAGACTCGACCAGCTGCTCTCAAAACTAAACTCATTCGTTCGCAGAAAATCATCCAATTATCGCCTACCGAAACCAGGCCACAAGATATCCCTGAAGACTCGGAACCACCTCCACCACCTCAAGAGAATGCGCCGCCGACGCGCAGTCATACTCCAGGACACCTTTCCTCGAAGAGTCAGGACCGAAGGAAGAAAGCTTCGGATCTCTCGCTGCGCCAGCGATCACAATCTTTGTCGCAAAAAGACTCGTCTAGCTCGTCCTCCATTAGATCATCATCTGCGAAACCACCGCCTACCAATCATGGCAGTAGTACACCTAAACCTCCGGAAGTCGTCATGCCACCACCCGCGAGCAGTAGTACACCAGCACCTCCAATCCCCAAAGAAGATCCGCGACGACCGATGAACCTACGTGCCACGTCCGCCATTGCACCTAAAGCCCCATCCTCTACGACGTCTTCTCCAGCACCTCCCGTACAACGTGCACCGCGTGGTCCGTCCCTCTTGTATCCTCCATTGCCAGATCCCAAAACCGCTCCTAATGTCCTTCCGGCACCAGCAGCTGGCATGTATTGGTCTCGCGCGCCGGTCTCCGGCTCATCTCATACCTCTTTGCGTGCACATACCTCTACTCTCATCGGCTCAAACGTCTATGTCTTTGGCGGATGTGATGCACGTTCATGTTTTAACGAACTATATGTCTTAGATGCTGATGCCTTCTATTGGTCAACCCCTCACGTCTGCGGCGAGATACCCGTTCCTCTACGAGCAATGACATGCACCGCGGTGGGAAAGAAGCTCATAGTCTTTGGCGGAGGTGACGGGCCTGCCTACTACAATGATATATACGTTCTGGACACGTTGAATTTCCGCTGGTCGAAACCGCGTATATCTGGTGACAGAATACCAAGCAAACGACGCGCACATACAGCATGTTTATATAAAAATGGAATATACGTATTCGGTGGTGGGGATGGAGTGAGGGCATTGAACGATGTATGGAGGTTAGATGTTACCGACACAAATAAGGTGTCTTGGAAATTGATTTCACCACCGACAGCAACTTCTGCCGACGACAACACCAAGCCCAAAGCACGTGGCTATCATACAGCTAATATTGTTGGATCCAAGCTCATTATCTTTGGCGGTTCAGATGGTGGTGAATGTTTCCGAGATGTCTGGGTATTCGATATCGAGACATCTACATTCTCTCCCGTCAGCATTACGCTCTCTTATCCTCGATTAAGCCATACTGCAACTATTGTAGGAAGTTATCTATTCGTGATTGGCGGTCATGATGGCGTGGAATACTCGAACGAAGTGCTACTCTTAAACCTCGTCACCATGGTTTGGGACAAGCGAAAAGTCTACGGAGATCCTATAAAAGCTCGCGGCTATCATGGAACGGTGCTACACGATAGCAGACTTCTCGTAGTCGGAGGCTTCGATGGCGGGGAGGTGTTTGGGGATGTTTGCGTGTTAGAATTGGCGGTGCATGCTTATTATAGTCAAATCAGTCATTTCAGCATCGATGTTTAGCAATAGAGATGGATTTGGCGGGACGGCAAGGAATGGAAAAGGAGTTGGGGGTCTGGCCCATCTCCTCACGGTTCTGGGAAATGATATTATGACATATGTACGATTAGAAGATATTATTGGTTAGTGATCTATCTCTTGTTCTTGCTGTCGACCTCTGCCTTACTGCGCTACCTTGAAATAGTACATCCCAAAGATGAGATGCACGAGATTTCCAGTACACATTCCTGAAAGCCTAACATGTGGAGGTATTTTAGAGATACCTATAATACCCAAGATTGCTGTGGATTGAACGCAGCGCCTTTCAATATGGGAGAGAAAGCTGCTTATTCTTTGTCGAACCAGCTTCATACTGGGTCATTTGCCGGTGTCCAGTCTGGACCTTTGCCAAAGTATTTCCACACTGTGTCGAGCTCTGGACTTCCCTCAGGGCAGTACCTCTTCCTCGGCAGTTGACTCTCCTGTGCATCTTCGAATGCCGGATTGCCATAGCGATAGCAGCCTGGGTGCGCTAGTGTCCATGCCTTCAGCTCATCGAAACTTCGGCATTGTCGAGTTTGACCCACAGCCGTGGTTTTATTCCTGTCCGGGGTCGTTACGCGAAGTGTATCGTCGGCGGAACATTCAATGTCAGCACGAAGCTGATCTAGACAATGAATAATGTGGTGTTCATGAAAAGACTGAGGATGTCCCTCGCGATACTCCATCAGTGAGCGGTAGATGTATTTCTAGAGATCTCGTCAGAAAAGTCACCATCTTGAGGGAGTCATCAAGTTAGAGCTCACCACACAATGTAAACTATGGTAGGCGTTGACGAAGTACATCGTTTTACTGGTGTCCCAAGGGAAATCAGCGCCCCACGTCAAGCCCTTCTGTGTAGCCCAGGTTTTCGGTACTGCGACAATGCCATTATCATGATTGATAGCATCCCACATGCGGTCTCTTTCGGTTGTATTGGGACTTGTGTATGCACTACTCTGTAGCCAGTCCACGGTGATCTCATTGTTCTTGAGGTTGGCTAGTTGGATGTTATGAGCGGCGGTTCATATGTACTAAGGTACTGGAGTACTTACCATACTGAGAGCGAAATTGGGAGGTATCGACTTTGTCATGTTTCACCGAGGTGAGAGCATAGACACTTGCTTGCAAGAAGTTCAAGCCCACAGAAAGGACAAGAGAAATACAGAGAAATGTGGTTGGCGAGCATTTCCGAGTTAGATTCGGCCGTTTAAAATAATCATAGGGACTTTCGTCGTCAAAAAGAAGGGGCTTGAGTTGATATTCCTTCGACATTTCGAAACTGAGACTGTGTGTTGAACGTGGGAATAGAGATGATCCGTACGCCTAGTGTTGAGACTGGATTTGTATCGGCCAGAAAAGAAGAACATCTGACAGCGATGTGTTCACAGGATGAAGCTATGTGGAAAATCATATCATCACTAAATGCAGGTAGTCTGGGCTACGCCACCAACAAGCGTTCTGTCCGCCGTGTTCGTTCACAATGTGGAGTTCCAACCAAACCAACTACAAAAACAAAATCGTTGGAGAGTTTGTCTGCAGCTGATGAGGGCATATTATGTTGAGCCTTCTGGATTGAGAACTCAGAGCCTGCATTAGACAAGGACCTGGGTGGATTCCTGCATATCTCCAAGCACCAACATAGAACAAAAGTAACCTGAGGGTCACAACAAGGAGTTATCGGGAGGGTGACGAGCGGCAGCCATCATCGTTCCCCCTCGACGTATCATGTGCCGACTCAAACAAAGAGTTATAAAATCGAAGGCCCTCCCTTTCTGCCGCCTTTTACTTCAATTTCACGACCAAGAATCTCTCCATCAAATACTCATTATCAAGATTCTCAACAACCGAACTCCCTCTATCCCACAATGTTCTTGCCAAAGTCTCTCGCGGTGCTGTTCTTCTTAGTGGCGTTCAATACGGCCTCCCCTTTACCAGGTAAATACACATAACCTTTCGCAAACATCTCATCTATCATCAATCTAATCTATTCATCTTTCTAGCCAAGGCCATCGACGTCTCCGTGCGAGCTGAGACTTCCGCTGACCTGCAAGTCACCCCATCATCAGATTCACCCTCAGATGTAGCCTTCTTTGCCAAGGAGTAATTACTGCTGAGTATGTGGGATCCCTTCGCTAGTTATCAGGGCGCACTGACTTTGTGTTGTAGTAGTCCATGACTAAGACGCTAACATGGTGATGGTGACGTTGGGATGCTGAGGCTGTGAGAAGGAGCTTTCTTCCGAGCACTTCCCGTCTTAAGGTAGTTGCAAAGTTATCTGTTGGTCTCAAGTTTCTACCCTATGGCGGTGAAGTCTTTGTAGTTAGAACAATGGAATGACATCCATATCACCTGAAGTCAATGGTCCGTCTCTTAAGTTTCTCTCGAACCTCGTTGTGACAAAATAAATTGGCTTGAAACATAGACTGTGAGAGTGCATACCAATGATATCAGATCCAAGCAAAATTTCTCTGAACCTCCAATGATGGGATATTGAGTGATCAACACACGAATTACCTAGCGACCGTGGCATTCCCGAAGAAGCATTGGATCTCTTGGTCATGATACTCCACACACACTCAAGTGATATGCCGTTGGCTTCAACCAGGGTTGACTTCCGTGATCATAGTCGGACACACCTCCACCCAACACCGGATCATCTACGCCCCATGCAAGCTCTCCCCCGCCCCACCTGTGGTAGAGTTCACTAGTATGCCTTGGAAAACTCTTCTATATATCCCGGGAAGATGATTTCCGAAATGGTCTTCCGAGCTCAGCTCCAAATGCGCATGAAATGCGGGTAAGTATCCCTGACACATTATTAGGTGATAGAGGAAGCGCTGCATGCATATCGACACCCACGGCAGTTCTCCGCCGCCAACACACGTCGACCATCGATATTTTGAACCTACATCCCAAGTGATGCATCTCGTAATCCACATCCAATAAGATAGAGCTCACGGAGTCACGCCCATTCTACGACTGACGGCGGCAGAGGTGCTGCGCGTACAATTAATCCTTCGGCTGCAATGCCAAGCCGACATAAACGGAACAAGCTTGCAGCAATATGCATACTTCTGTCTATTCCTGATTAGTTTGAAGCATATGTTTTTCGCCGTGCTTTCCTAAGAACCTACCGCACTCTCATCGACCTGTTTTCAGAAACATCGAAAGGAAAGCATGTCACCACGAAAATATAAAGACTATCAGCTACTTGGGAGAGACAGCAATGAAGACTGGAAATTTTCAAAAGTCCTCAGAGAGCATCATGCAATTCCCTACGATCATGGTTGGTACTTTCCATGCTATGCAATACGATCTGCTTCATCTTAATTGCGGCTAGCTGGCGTTTTGAAGTTTCAGATGCTCTCACGAAATTTGGTGCGTATTCAACCTCTATCCATTTTTGGACAGCCCGAAAACTAACTCACAGTTATCGAACAGCTCGAATTCCCAAGCAAGATGGTGTATATCTCACGTGGACCGAGTTTCAGAGCCCGAATCGCACACACGCTGATGCGATCTGGGAAGCATTGAACACAAATCCCGGCACTATTGCATTACCTGATGAGTTTGCCAAAAGGCACGGTGTTCGTGTTGCATCTAGATTTCCGTGGGATGAGAACCGAGGGCTATATGTCATAAAAGGCTTTCATGACCTGCACTGCCTCGTATGTAGATTCACTGAACGAACGGAGTCAAGATTTAACGTCCATCTAGAAAGCTGTGCGTAAAACGATTCGCGAGTACCAGCAGAATATATCGCAAACACAGGACGCAGGACACATAACTCATTGCCTTGATAACCTAAGACAAAGTATAATGTGCACCGCATCCGATGATCTGATTCCGGTGATAAACAACATTGTGGAACTCGGGCTAGGGATGCAATGCCGTAGCTGGAAGAAATTGACAGCCTGGGCAACTGAGCCGCAGACGCATGAAGACGTATTTTGAGGAGGTGGGACATCTCGACCCGTGGATATGAATGCAGAGTTGTTGTCTGCCCAATTGAATTCATTTCCAGATCCCTTTGCAAATCATCTTGTAATGACTGTGTGTGTACAATGAGTGACGGATACATAAACAACGATTGAAGAGAATACTGATAGTTTTTTGGACTCTGGACATTCGCGAATGCCTACTTCATGTACAGTATAGTACAGTAACAGATGCGCACACGCCTGATATCCTGACTGAGCCTCCAACCTAAATCCCCTGTAGACGCTTCAGCTCAATGGATGCAATGATGGGCGGTTCATGGACAGAAAACATGCTATGTTACCATGGATAAGTCGGCAAGTGCAGTACATGACGGCCAAGTGATCTAGTACTGTACTATCCCTCCCCATGAATAAAGGTTAAATTTTGTGCGTCTTGCCACCGAAAATTTAACCTTTATTCATGGGGAGGGATAGTAATCTGAACCACTGGTAAACGATTTTGGGCGGGGGAGGGGCCAGGTTTCGGGCCTATTCCGTATGCAGGCAGTCGTTCATCGCCGGAAGAATTCAACACGACGGGACAACCATACTGTCGGGTCTGAGAATCTGACCTAAGATCACCTGGCAATACAACTCATGCAACCATCACCAACAGTTGGGTGAAGGGATTACAACCACAAAATTTCTTCATGTACGGTAAAGACTTCCTCGCCACCAACACACCTGCATGTTGGTGGCTATTTCTTCGTACAGGATAACATCCCCCTACCAACTTCATCATCATTTTGGTCGTGATGCCTCATATAGTGTAACATCGGTCTATTCATGTAATATAAAAATATCGTCACCAACATTCTTGCCCAGTTTTGTAGCTTCCGATGCAAGGCGAAGCGCAAAAGAAGAGGCACGGTCCGTTCATGCTTCAGGGGGTGAAGCCGGTGAGAACTAGTAAGCCCCTTGACAATTTTCGGCAGATATGTGCGGCCTATCACTAAAATCATTTGATCTGTCTTTCCAATCAACGCATATTTCAGACTGCTTTGTGTTTGGGGGCATTTGGAAGCGAGGACGCTGTTGAGAGCGGGCTGCAGACCTTGCGCGCTAACAAGAACCTTGAGTGACGGCAGAGAGCATGCTATCAGAGCAAAACCAGCCTCTATCATTCCCCAGTAATATATAGTTGCTATGGTTTCTGGTGGGAAGATTCAGCGGGTGACGAGAATCGAGGCTCAATAAGAGTTAACTGACCATCTGAATCGAATACGGTTGTATAACTAGTCGTAGAAACCTGCATGACAATGACCAGACGAAATATAGACGCAATGACAGCCCTATAGAGTCTTAGACGACGGAGAAATTTCGTAGATGGAAAACCTACATAAATGCTAAAAGAAGTACTCCAGTCACACCCAGTTTACGAGTCCATGGCATATGGAGTTGCCAGATCTAAAATGAATATTAGTGAACTTGTGCGTAGCAAATATTCAAGGTAACATACTACAGGTAGGGGCATGATAAGTAGCATAATATTGACCACAAATTCGGAGATGTAAAGATCTTCTTCATACTGAAGTCCATGGCTGCAGTAGGTAATCAAGTCCAGACGAGATCCCCAGAAAGCGCTAACATGGCTACCGCAGCCAAAGATGAACATGAAGAAGAAGGTGACAGCCCAAGCAATGACGATAGTTACCATAATCCAAGTGAGGACGTGGAAGGCATTTTTGTGAACGGCGAAAATTCGTTTATAGAAGAAAAGAATGCTAAGCTTGATGAATGCGTATGCTAGAATCATCAGCAGATTTAGGGAATATTCGATCTGTTGACTCAAAATTAGTCCTTCCCAAATCGTGTTCTATGCCTTGATTACCTGGGCAACGGTGACCTGTTCCGGATTTGTGTCTGTGAGGTAGGCTTCTTGCGATGTTCCGTTGGATGTCGGGGTTGGATAGCCAAAGCCATGAGCATGAACACCTGAAGGCACCAAATCAGTAAAATTTATTTAAGGAGAGATCTCTTCACTTACCAGCAACCAAACATGCGCCCATACCAATTACAAAGAACTATACAGACTTTGTTAGTGGATAACAGCACCATTGCCTATCTGGATGTAGTCGTTGCGTACCAGGGCTGGAATGACAAGCCAGTCGTCAATGCTCACGGAGTTTTTCCGTGAGCTGCGGATGTAGAAACGAAGAAGAACCGTGATAATGCCTAGAGCAGGGAGTAAGACGCCTGCGGTAATGATGGTATTTGGGGACGCATAGGGAACGAAGATGACAGAAGGTGGACCCATGGTGAGCAGACGATGAGCCAAAAGGAGGAGTGTGAAATTCTGTTAGTGTATATGGAGCTATGCAAGAGCAAATGACCATGGACTATCGAGCAGTGGTGATAACTATATGCACTCCACCTCTCTTAGATCCGCGTTGCCAGATCTTCCACGGGCACCTAAAGGTTTCATTTTCATAAGAGAAATAACAACAGTTAGCAGCTGCCCTCCTCCTTCGTGCACCCCTGAGGAATTAATCTCTAGTCATGTCGACTCCAACTGTTGGTTCCACAATCCCTACCTTCCTTCATCGTTCGGAGGCGAAGGATGGCATGGACCTTATGCCTGAAAGCACATTTGTATTGTTGGAATTTGATTCTTGCTCTATCCACACTGCAGACCATTCCCCAGTCTGTAGGCAGTAAAGTCTAAGAGGAAACACCCGATACCATAAAGAATAAAACATGCATGTATATTCGGTGCGTAGCCCCGAGTGTGGTAGCATTACGGTTGGGTGGGGTCGTGCAATATCCTGGCACCAACACCTGCTATGCAACTCACTCTACGGCACAGTGATGAGTGCATCCAAAGTATCTCGCTAGAATGTACGCTCCATGGTTAATCTATCTTCGTTACAGCCATTCTACTATCTCTTTTCATTATCCCTAATGGAACCTCTCATTCTTTGTTACCATTCTTTAGACTCTACATTCTACGACCTCAGATAACTCATCCATTCAATACTATCTTCACAGACTCTGAGAAGACCAAAAGCGTGTCTATCGAATTTCATATCATCAGATCTCCTATTGAAGGATCGATCCTACGAATATCAGCACCATATACCTTCTTTGTCTACTCATCTCTTCATGTTTTCCTTGTCTGGAGCGCTGTCAATTTCAGCACTGGTACTATGCATTTACAGTATCTTATCATGGGGTTATGAACGAATTCGTTATCGGCTAGCAGCTCGAAAAGCTGGATGCTCGTCCCCAGTGAAATACTGGCACAAAGATCCTATCCTAGGTCTTGATTTATTTCTGCAAAGAATTAAGGATATGACTTCTGGAGACTCTTTGGCTACAGATAGGAACCTCCTAGATACATATGGCAAGACGGTTCTTACCAATAATTGGGAAACTAAGCAGTATGTAACGATGGACTCATCCAACATGCAGACTGTTCTCGCTTTACAAGTGGACAAATTCGGAAATGCACCTATGAATCACGAGATGTGTGCACCGCTTCTCGGAGACGGTATCATGACAATAGACGGCCACGCATGAAAAAGATCTCGTCAACTGCTCAACCCTGTATTTACTAGAGCACAGATATCAGAGCTGTCAAGTTTCGAAGTCCATGTTGGAACAATGATAAGTCGTATACCGCGAGACGGGTCTATGGTTGTATGCAACCCTTGTGCAAAATGTTATTTCTCGATAATTTAACGGAGTTCATATTCGGCAAATCAGCAAACTCGCTGTCACCCGAGACAACAGGGACAGTAGCTCGACGCCTGGTGCATCTGTTTGACGAGGCACTGGTGGGTATGTTTACGCGGTATATGCTCGGACGATTCAAGTTTCTTGCCGGCGAGAAGAAGTGGATGGCGAAATGTGCAGAAGTGCAGGGCATCATTGACGACCTTATTGATGAGGAATTCAAGGCCCAGAAAGCGGTGGCTGAAAATAAAAAATCAGCAACCGATACGCCATACAATTACATTTTGTTGAACGAGCTGGTTAAGACGACGAATGATAGACGATTCATCCGGAACGAGCTTATGAATGTCTTCTTTCCTGCTCGCGACACTGCTGGGATTCTTACTAGCAACATCATCTTCATGCTCGCACGTTATCCCGACGTGTGGAGCAAGCTTCGGGCAGAGGTCCTGGGTATCAAGGATCAGAAATTGACGTTTGAACTTCTGAAGTCATTGAAATACATACACGCCGTGATAAACGAGAGTAAGCCACCCTTCAATCAGCGCCACAAAAAAACTGTTTTGTTAACCCAGCACCCCTAGCACTACGCCTACAAACACCCGTAGGAGGAAGTTGGAAGACGTGCCTCGAGCCGTGCATCCTTCCCCACGGCGGTGGCTCATCTGGGCAAGACCCAATTCTCCTAGAGCCCGGCGACGAAGTACGCATGTCCTTCCACGCCCTTGCATACGGATCCCCAGATCTGGGGCGCCGACTCTCTAGATTTCAAGCCCGAGCGCTGGGCAGGGTTGAAGCAGAGTTGGAATTTCATTTCGTTCATGGGCGGGCGACGCATTTGTCCTGCGCAGCAGAACGCGCTTACGGATGTCTGCTATGTGTTGGTGAGACTGGCGAGAGAGTTTAAGACCATCGAAAACAGGGATGAGACGCGGGAGTATGTGGATAAGATTGTCTTTACTAGAGAATCTAAGAATGGTGTGAAGGTCGCATTTTTGCGCCGATGATTGAGGTCGGGCTAAGAATCTGCTTGGGCGAATGAATTTCTGAGCCACAGGAGAGGAACTACAATCGAATTCTATCACACTGTAATATTGCTCTACAACATAAACAAGATGTTTACAGTGGGTGCCATAATTCATTAACCAACACAGAATCACTCCTCAAACAGATGACTTCTCAATATTTGTATACACTCTCTGAAGTTTGTTGGTTAGAGAACCAAACGAAAGAGTTTTAATAATCTAATACTTATTCAGATATCTCAAAATTGATTCTTTTCTTGAATCATTGGAGTTTGTTGGTGGTTAATGAATTATGGCACCCACCGTGGTTATGGGGTAAATGGATAGGTTAATCATTGGCGTAGGAACTCGCCCTCTCCGGTGCAGACATAAGATGCTGATATACATTATCCAGAAGATGTTTTGGTAATATAAATATTACTATGTCTTAGAGGTTTGGAAATACTCGTTTGGCGACAGTAATCAGCTACAACTTTTGTCCCAGACCGGCCTGTTTTTTCTGCTCTGGAGAGCTCGCCATCCCTTGACTTACATATATCTTGTCTACTTTTCAGCATCATCTAACAACACAGTCACTGCACCAGTGCTTCTTCTGATGTCATAGAGCTGTCGACTCAACATTTGAACGCATGTCCGTACTGGTGACCGCATGGATGCGTTTGCGAGCCATCCGGACCAGTCAACCCTCACTGCCAGTATACTCAAAAGAAGAGGAGAAACGCAAGTGCTACAGAATTACACTCCTCCCAATGCAATCTCCCACCACGACCGACGCGTCACCGAACTCTCTAAATCACTCCTACTTCATTGTGCCCCCCTTCAATCTATTCCTCACCATTTGGCCTCTACAGCTTAAACGGAAACGCTGTATATACTAGTTCATTTCATCTGACTCGCTGATCAGATTCACGAGGGGCTCAGGATGTCTTGCAGAGCCCTAGACAAACGGAAATGATGTATATACTAGTCACTAGTCAATCTGATCTCCAACCCAGATTCATAAGAGACTCAACACGTCCTACATAGCACCAGAAAATCACAAGCATCGAAATACATCACTTCCAGCACGAACCTGACTGTTTCCACAATGCATGTAATTATGCATCATGATGATTTCTTATTGTAAGATAGTGGTATCTTTATGTATCCCAAGCATAGGACCTTAGGCGCCTAGATAATGCTCCCCTCCAGCCCAATGCCAGCCAACCTGTAGACATGAATATTCTTGCAGCCGTTAGCCAACGCCTTTATGACACTCCGCATGATTTAAGTCCTCTTTATAATGCCGATCTTGTAGTGTATACCACCCATCATTAATTCATTTCCATTTCCTCGTTATCATCAACTTCTGAGCCTACACCTTGAGTGAGACTACTGCTAACACTAGTCTTCCGCGTGACGCCTCCTACTCCAAATCGAGCACCGCCTAGTCCACCTACGTATTCTAATTCTTCGCCTAATGAGATGATTAGCAAAATGAGTTGAGACAGAATAAATCCATATGGATTTATGTGCTTAATACTTACCACCTACGACGCGACCTTCCATATCAATCTCCTGGGAAAGCTCAACGAGTGCATGGCGGGGTAATTTTAAGAACCCTTCGGTGCGCACAACTCTACCCCAATGCAGAAGACAGAAACTAGCCGCACGTCTTCGAAGCCATTCTTCATTGGCAACTCCAGCAGAATGCCAGATAATACATGCATGGTCAACGTCCAACTCTTTCGATAAACGATTAACGCACAATAATCGGAGGTGTGGAATGTTGTAGATATTTGACATAACGAGAAGACCTGCGACATCATTCAACTCTGCGCAGTCATCTGGATGAATGCTGTCAGTGTAAAGGTAGTACAAGAAAGCTTTCACAACAGTGTACGGTTCTGGTATGTGCATTCTTTTTGTGTGAAACTCTGCCATTTGCGCATTGTAAAGGCGTGCAAAGTGTGGCCAACGGGCTTGTAGGATAAGCTTATGGACATGAATAGGTGGGGAAGTCGCAGCATCTGGAGCGAGCCAGTTTTGTTGAAGATCAATCGATCCTCGGCGACTCGAATCGTCTGCATCCCACTCATCGTCTTTGGAGGCTGTAATAGTGAAATCTGTTCCACTTCCAGACTCTGGTGGCTGATTGAAGAGTTTTGCTAGATCCATGCCTAAACCTTTTGAAGTTTGTACTGCCGTCCGATCTGAAGATGGGAATCTGGAAATTTCTGCTCGTGGTTCTGAATGTAAATTGTTTCCAAGTAGCCCGTAACGTCGAAGATCGATTTCCATGATATCACTACGTTCGATTCAGTTAGTACTTTGACCTCAGGTTCTGAGACGTGGCTTTCTTACCTTAGGTATTCTTCGAACCCCCCCGGGCCTAGATCGGTTACAGTGGGATCGGTAGGACAGCCAAGAAGCCAAGCCTTCGTCCCTTCATCATTCATTGTACAGTAATGCCATCTATAACTAGATCTGAAGATATCACGACCCTCAGCGAGTTTTTGCCAGCGCAAGGTGTCCAAATCTAAAGCCGACAGAGAGCATTCCTGAGGGGTGATAGTGGCTGCTGGTGTCACGAAATCGAGTAGAGTGCCTGAGGTATAGACATGGAAATGCATGCCTGATCCCTGTGCTGGAATATTTGGGCCAGAGACGAACTTCAACGAAGAGATGGTGCCAGGAGCAATGGGCGGTGACGTAGTCAACTGAAACGAAGGTGGGTTGACTTGCGCGCTACTAGAATTTGCGGCATAGCCTGAAGTACCAACTGCGGGGTTTGGAGGCATGGAGAATGAAGGTCGCGGTGAGCCGAGTCGACTCATTGCAGCATGTCTATCCATAGAACCATACGATGGAGCAGAATCAAAAGCAGGGCTGCCCTTGAAATCTAACCACCAGATGTCACCAATCTTGTCCATTTCCTCACTGAGTCCTCCAAAAACCCAAACTCTATCTCCCCAGAGATATGCGGAATGATCGAATCGCCCAACGAATCGCCATGCTCGAGACCAAGTGAATGTCTTTAAATCAAGATAACATATATCGTCCAGGACGTAGTTATTGTGACCGGTAATGCCGCCGATGATGAACAGTTTATCCTCATGCAACACAGCAGCGTGCCTTGCCCTGCCTTTCGGTATTGGCCCGCTCACAGTGGGCTGCGTCCAGTGCGCGGTTTTAAGATCGAAGATGATTAAGTCGGACAAATAGGTTCGATGCTCATTCTCCCCACCAAATATGAGTAGTTTATCGCCTTGATAAAGAGTTGCAGTATGCCCTTGGTATATTAGAATCAAGGTAATGGAGCAGGATTTGCACACCTACCCATTCGAACACCCGGAATATCTCCATAATTGTCAACCAAGTTCCACTGGTGACTGACCAGGTCGAGTCTCAGAACATGGTTATAGACCTCATCCGTGAATTGATCGAAGCCCCCGAAGGCATATATTTGATTGTTTCCGCAGTATGTGACCGAGGCATTTACGAGGCAGGCGGGGCGCTGCGGTTTGACACAAGATGGTTAGAAGTGGTCTCTTAGTAGAAGTATACAGAAACAAGTATCACATACCTGGCCAAGAGTCCTTATGACTTTGGGCCGATACCCATCCATACCCATCTTACCCTTCACTGGGGAGTTCGGCATGAGGAAGGTATTGTTCGCAGATGCTACAGATCCCGGAAGGAGAGCTGTAGATCCAGAAAGTTGATTGGGAAGACCGCCTTGATTAGAAGTAGATCCGAAGATGGAGTGAGATGTGCCGCCAGGCGTCGAAGGCTGAGCCATGGTATGTAGAATACCTTATGTGGTCATGCTCGATTGGATGGGTGGGAACAGAGTCAACGCTGTGTAAACCATACACAAAATCTATCCTCAAACGAATGACAAGATGGTAGAACTCGACCAGGAGGGACAAATTAGTACGGTGAGACCAAAGGGGATTATGCGGTGAATGCAAATCAGGATATTCTTGGGAAGATTGAAGTTTGCATGGTTGTCAGACTTGAAAGACGTTCAACAGTCAAGGAGTCGACGAGTCGAGCAGTCAAGGAATTAGATTATTCCGTTTGTTCGTTATTCATGGGGATGCTGCCATGCGATGCCGTAGTTCTACTGCAGGATCGGTGGGTCGGCACAAAATTTGAGCACCAAGCCGATTGTAGTAACGTGGAGGCAACGCTATTGCCTCAGGTTTTAAGTTTCATGGACTTTCTTCATCCTCGCCGTTGCCCTTGACAACCACACTAATTTAGTAAACAAAGAATCTCTAGAAAAAGGTCATGATGCTTCAAAGTATCCTCGATTTCTTTTCCTTTCTTCATACACACTGCAACCCCTCTCAACTCCTCTACCTTTACCTTTCTATCTTTCTCCTACTCTCTACCACCGATATAATCAGAATACATTCATCCCACCTTCAAGCCTTGGAAGAATACCTCAAGTCTATTAGATCTTTCTGCACAGTACTCTGCTACACGCCATCGATCGCTATCCGACTTAAGCTATTCTTAGAACGAAGGCGATTTCGATATATCGAACCCCAACTCAAATTTAATTAATCCAACAAACATCTATCAGCAATCAATAGATTGAGTCTCTTGAAGCTCGTTCGATAATACGGAATCTTTCCAATCATACCTTTCTGATATTGCAAAATGGCAACCGCAGTATGCACCCCAATCAAGTCCCATGCTGGACTCTTTTCCACACGTACCGCTGGCGGACGAATGCCCTTGACACCATCTCCACGCACTCGCACACAGAACCTCTCTGTCAACCAATCATCCCCATTCACTCCACCAGAGAAGAAGGTTTCTGCAGAAGAGAGCATTAGACCGGCCAAGTCCACATACGGCGGAAACTTGACAGCACACTTTGCCAAGTCATCCACAAGAAAATCGCACCGGGATTCTCCAAAGTCCAACATTGCGAAGGGGGTCCAAACCCCTCGACATGCCCTTGAGCTCGGTGTCTCAGACTTCGCCCTTACCGGTACTGGATGCAAAACTCCTGTCAGCAAACGCACAAAGAAGGGCCCAATCAGATCCAAGTCTACCAAGACTACAGTCTCATACGCAGGCGACCGCTTCATCCCCGATCGCGCGGCAAGCACAGCTATCTCGACCGCAGGATCCGGTAAAGTCGACTACTCAGAAAAGCAACGTCCTAAGAGCAGCAATGAGGGTTCCTCGGTCCTTGCAAATGGTGCAGATGATGCTCTTGCTGCCCTTGGATCCTTGAATATTGACGACGAAGACGAAGAACCATCATCGTACTCTCGCCCATCACCAAACACCATCGCTTACCAAGATTCCCTAGCCTCTGCGTGTGGTGTCTCCCTCAACCAGAGAATTCTTGCTTTCAAGCCCGCTCCTCCAGAATCTTCGAAGCCCGTTGATCTCCGATCGCAATACAACAGACCCCTTAAGAACTCCAATGCTACAGCAGCTCAATTCAGACGCCGCATTGCAACAGCACCAGAACGTGTATTGGATGCTCCCGGTCTAGTTGACGACTACTACTTGAACCTCCTGGATTGGAGCTCGAACAACCAGGTTGCAATCGGTCTTGAACGCAACGTTTATGTCTGGTCTGCCGAGTCTGGTACCGTCAGCTCTCTTTTGGAGACCAGCCCAGACACATACGTCAGTAGTGTTAAGTGGTCTGGCGACGGTGCCTACGTAAGTGTAGGTCTTGGCTCTGGAGAAGTCCAAATCTGGGATGTCGAGGAAGGTAGCAAGCTTAGAAGCATGCATGGACACGATACTCGCGTTGGTGTTATGGGATGGAACAACCACACTCTTTCCACTGGTGCCAGAAGCGGTCTTGTTTTCAACCACGATGTTAGAATCGCCGAACACAAAGTTGCCGAGCTCGTCTCCCACACCTCTGAGGTCTGCGGTCTTGAATGGAGAGCTGATGGTGCTCAACTCGCCACTGGTGGCAACGACAACTTGGTCTCTATCTGGGATGCTCGATCACTGGCTGTCCCCAAGTTCACCAAGACCAATCACAAGGCAGCAGTCAAGGCTCTTAGCTGGTGCCCTTGGCAGCCAAACCTCTTGGCTACTGGTGGTGGATCTTACGATCGTCATATCCACTTCTGGAACACTACCACAGGTGCACGTGTCAACAGCATCGACACTGGTTCTCAGGTCACCAGTCTCCGCTGGAGCCCTCATTACCGCGAGATCGTTAGCACCAGCGGCTTCCCAGACAACTCTCTCAGCATCTGGAGCTACCCTACCTTGGTCCGCAACGTCGAGATCCCAGCCCATGAGACTAGAGTCCTCCACAGCTGCTTGAGCCCCGATGGACAAATGCTCGCTACAGCTGGTAAGTAAATTCTCATCCTCACGCATGAATACTTGGCTAATTTCCTTCTAGCTGCCGATGAAAGCTTAAAATTCTGGAAGATTTTCGAGAAGAAGACGGGACCAGCAGCCTCTGCAGTCTCTTCTGTTGCTTCAGCAAAGGCCGACATGGTCAAGCAAATGACTATCAGATAGATATGTCAAGGCAGGCTCATGGAGCCACAGGTAAAGTATAAAGCAGAATCTCATATTGGCTATTAGCGATTGGGATGGTTTAGCGTGGTGTTGAGGTGTTTGATTTCGATCTCACAATGCCCATGGCAGAAAGTGCTTCACCTGGTGCAAGTTGATGCTTGACGATGAATGACAGATATGGACCTACTGTTATTGTTACGGCTTATCGAAGAGTGTCTTCTAATTTGCCTTTGTATATTAGAAATCAAGGACGGCGTAACGGCGCATTTATAATACTTGATTCCTTCAGTAGATGTCGAAATTGGTGAGATCCATTCTTTATGACAAGTGAGCGCAGAAATCCACTCAAACAAGTAATTGAGCATTGGATTGTTGTGAACTGAATTGCAAGTATGAATCGCGGAATGTGACGATGTCGTAAGCCTGCTTCACCGCTGTTGTACTCAATGAATCGCAGTCTTTTTGTTCTCAGCGTTTATGAAGTTTTAGGCCGGGGATAACTCATTAGAGCCTTTTCTTTGAGAGGTGAATTACTAAGCGAAAGCGGGCTAAGCATGACCATATCTCTTCCAAAGTGATCTTCCCCATACAACTCCGCAAGCAAGGACGGAATAAGTGCAAGAGCCTTTACATTTACAGAATTACCTTCTTGAAACGGCTACAAAATTACAATAAGATATTTAATCGCCAAAAAGGTCAATCAATCCAAACGAGAAGGGTGAACTACTCTGTGCGTTCGCTTTTTAAGTCGAGATAGAGAGGGGTGGACAATTCATGTTTGCGATCCAACGCGGCGAATCTTAGTCAATCAATCAATATACCAACCGCAAACGCTCCCTTCGACGAGCCCGATTTCGCAGGCCCATTGCAGTTCTTCGGCGCAGAAGTAATTGGAGCTCTATTTCGAGGTGTCTGGATCAAAAGACGAGAGATCTTGGGCGCAGCGGTATCAAACCGGCGACAACATAACTCCGAACACGGACCTTCGTCGAGCACATACAGACGACACCTCCAGCTTCGTAATACGTAGCGCGACAAGATGTCAAACACTCAGGTTGGAAATGTTTACCAGCAGATCATCGCAGATGTTGTCGATAGCTCCAGAGTCGATTTCGAAGAGGGCGGAGTAGATGAGTCTGTTTTGGAGGAATTAAGAAAGGTATGGAATCTTTCCTTTCGTTGTTGCCAATAGCATTTCCCGGATCTCTGTTAGTTATTCCATTGCAAACGATGCTTCAATGGACTCGTCATCACATATTGTTGTCTCGTTGGATCTGAAGTATGTCGTCGTTGCGGGTGTTGATTTCCAAGGCGTTCGTTGCAAGTTTCTGTTGCGTTCTGCTCTGCTGCCTGTGCACGATCCGGCCAGTTCTGGCGGGTGGGCGACCCTCTGTATTTGGCTTTATACCCTTGACTCCTCAGCTGCTCGGCTGTGAAATTATTCTTGCACGCTAGATCCCTTTCGTCATTTATCCGTCACGTGCAGTCTGAGATTATCCGCGGATTTGTGCTTCGTCCATCTCAAACAGTGCACTACAATCTGAGGATGCATTCTAACTGAAGATATCAATATGTTACTAATTCTTTCAACAGGGCTGGCAACAAAAACTGTCACAACTTCAAGTGGCAACGTTCCCATGGGATCCGAAGCCAGATCCACCACCACCCATCGCCAATCCTCCCACAGTACCTTCAAATGCTGCGGGCTACCAGAATATGGGGCCTATCCCTGTCACTCAGGGTGGTCCCATGCCTCCAATGTCCTCAATGAATAATCCTAATAATGGACCTCGTATCAAAACTGAACCAGGAATGGAGAATCAAAATCACAACATGCCTCCAGCGCCATATCAGAACCCTGTGATGGCGATGCCAAATGCTACGACCGCTCAGCAACGCGCTGCACAAAATCTCCAGGCTGCTTATGGACAAAGAGCTGCTGCATCCATCGATTCAATTCGTGGAGGTGCTGCTCCTCCTCCACAACCGCAGCAGAACATGCCACCAAATATGCAACACCAGCAGGCCATGCATCATCAACAGGCACAGCAGCAAATGCAACACCAACAAATGCAACAGCAAAGACCAGCCAACGCCATGTCACCTCAGCAGCAGCAGCAGCAGGCACGGCCTAGTCAGCCTGAGATTGCTTACAGTCAAGCTATGGCGGCTCAAGCAGCTCAGATGCAGCAGACAGCGATGCATAACCGGAATGGACAGCCTACTCAGAATGGCCCAAATGGAAAGTACGCTCAGAACGGCCATGGTGGTCAAAATCCTCAAAGTGGTGTTGGAGGTGCACAGACTGATGGCACTGGAGACGATTCGGAAGAGTCTATCGGTGTCATCAAACAGTTCGATTCGGAAGGAAACGAAATCGCTATGGGCCGAATTGACATTGACAATCTTATCCGGGGTAAGATTGAATCTATGGGTAAAGCAATGGAAGGTGGGGGTCTGATGCTTCCACTCAAGGAAGCTACCAAAACTAAGAACCGTTCGCGTAAAAATGCATCAAGCTCAGTGCCACAAACAGATGGACCTGGCTCTGATGACGACGACGAAAAGCTCAAGGATGAGCTAGATGAGGATGCGATTAATTCCGATTTGGACGATCCTGATGATGGGTTGAACGACGATGATGACGACGATGATGGAATGAGTCATATGATGCTGTGTATGTATGACAAAGTGCAGCGTGTCAAGAACAAGTGGTATGTGTCCTTCTTATTCGTTCTCAAACTCATATCACTTCAATGAGCATGCGAAACTCACACACAAAACAGGAAGTGCGTTATGAAAGACGGTGTTCTTACGGTCAACGGCAAGGAATACGTCTTCCATAAAGCATCTGGAGAATACGAATGGTAGAAATATAGTGGCTACGTTCCCCATCAAATCTTAGCATGGTTTCTCTTCTGAATGGTTATCCCCGAGGGCCCAGTGTCTCTTCATCTTACAAAATTGTCTACAAATTAAACGACCTTTCCCACGCCATTTCACCTAAGCCGCCAAAAATTAGACGTCGACTCTCATATTCACACATTACGCGCCTCACAATGTTCTTTCTCTTCTGTCCTTATCTGCATGGTTGCTACCCGTAAAACCACGCGACGTTTGAGGGAGAAACCACCATCAAAACGAATTTAGTCATGAATACCCTCAGTTTCTACGAGAGGCTCGGGATGAGCTGAGAAATGAAAACTGAGATTGAATAACATATTCAGAAGCACATTTCCGTTCTTCCTTTCCGTCTCTAGTTTCCCAAGTTTGGTCTGAACTGAACGGGGAAAACTTTTGGGAGGAAGAATAAATGATAGTTTCGCAGAGGGCGACCTACAATATGGGATGCAGGAAAGAAGTCCCGGTCAATTTGCAGGGCAAGCTGAATTTGTGTATCATATCATATTTACTCTAGTTAGTTATGCTAGTGACAGTCTCCTTTTATCTTGGGGATGTTGTAATGAATGCAAGCTTTTCTCAAAACAGACCGGTCTTGAATCAAGTGGTTGGATGGTGGATGAAATCAATGATTGACTGTGATGCTCTTGTAGTTCATTTCATCTGCTTGATTCATCTCTGCATAGTTATACAAGTCTATTACTATAATTTACAACAAGTTCGACCATTGCCATCTACCTAGCTAATTGCCCACTCATTATTCGTCTACTTCCCTCTAGCGCATGCATTTATTCTCTTTTCTAATCCCTCCATAGTTTCCTTGCATTCGTTACTGTAAGCCAAGCTCTTCGAGTTTTCGAGCAATCTCTTCGCATCCGAGTATTTTGCTACACAGTTCCACGTCCACAAAAACTCCTCAAATGCAGCTTTCTCCTTTGCTAGTCCCTCTGCGATCTCTGAGGTATGATCAGAATCAATAAATTCTCCGGGTCTCAACCCTATCACCCGGTTCACTTTGTCTTTATACTTAGTTAGAAATTCATCGTCGCTCTTTTTCTTATATGCTAGATCTGCCCAAAGATGTCTAGCCTGGTCGAAAAAGTCATGCATGTCCTTCTCCAAGCTTAATTCGAAATTTGCCCTTTGCCTTGCTACGTCGCCATAGAGGGAAGCTGCTGTGTCAAGCCATACTAATAATATGGCGGTAGCATGGCATTTAAAATTTAGTGAACGTTGTCCTTCGTGGTATGATTCTTCGAATAGACATTTACACTTATGGTTGAGATCAGTGACGTTCATGCCCTCGACTTCGTCTGTTCTAAGGAGTATGTAGAGCTCGCTGCGTTGGGCGGGGTCGCAAGGTTTATGGCTCTTATAAAGAAGGTGGATTACGCGTGAGCCTAAAGGCTTGGTGCTAGATTCTCGGCTCCTACTACCTGACTCCCGACTGCTGGTACGCGAAGAACGCAATAAGCTACGACGGAGTATGTTGGAGTCCGTGCTATGTGTCGGGACGCGAAATGCTGCTTTCCAAAATCGCCTACGTTCACTCTCCATGTCTCGGTTGAAGCTTGGATGCTTGCTGCTTACAACAGACGACCCAGATCTCGAACCCTGAGGGTATAGATTCCCTGTCTCATGATCGGACGATTTATCCGATCTGTGACCAGAATGCCGACTAGCGCTTTCGCGACTCGATTTACGACGCTCTTTATCTTTAGATTCCGATCTGCTCCTGTTTCTGCTCGCTTCCTTGTCACTCGAGGGGGCCTCTAATTCGCTTGCCGATCTCTGACTAGGAGTGGCGGAGGGTGTTCGGTGACTTTGAAAAGAAGCTGATGATGATACAGAGGAGTTAGACGGTAATCTTGACATTGATGACCATCTGTGCGGCCGGCGACCTCTACCACCTTCAGACGCGGTCTCATACCAGTCCGAGTGATCGGCAGGTGGAGACGGGGCATGTTTTGCCATCCTATTATCGTCTTTCCAGTACCGATTGCCATACTTATCAGCATACATGGGAGCACCATCAACACTGAATCGGGCTGTGGAATCGGACCTAGTAGCCACGACACTTTTCCAATCACTTCCGACATCATCAAAGGTCAGATTACCGCCATTGGTCGGGCCATGAAACTCCGATGACGATCTTGAACGATGGCTTATATGAATGCGCGATGAAGCCGCAACTCCGTTGTCATTAGTGTCCACATCAGCAAAATCTGACTCGCCGCACTTTGGATTACTGCGGCGGGTTGACCGAGACCCAAAGCGATGCTGTCTGACACCATGATTTCGAGAGCTACTGGGTCTTGAAAAGTCTTCTCTGGCGGTCTTGTACGAGCTGACAGAAGATTGCCTGGAAGAACCAACAGGTGATCTCCTAGGACGATGGGTGGAAGGGTCATACGTGCCAGACGAATGTCCATCACTATGCTCCACCCTATGCAGTTCCCTAAGAGAAGGCATGATGTACTTGGTACTTTCCAGGCTCGAGCAAACTAAGTATATCTTGCGGTAAAGCCACTCAAAGTCTATACCAGTTTTCGTATAATATTTCCCTCAAGACCTCCTAACCAAGAGGTCCAAAGTCTTTCACAATTAAAATATAAAAGCCCTACGAATCCGAGGTTTTATCCCACGGCCACATGTTGGCACGACCACACACTCGCCGCATAAAGTCCTCGACCGCACCAAATCCAGGCGACAGTAGTACATCTCAGAGGCCACAGACCCGCAAAATCCATTCGCTGCCCTTGTAGATGGATTTCAATCCTTACGCGCGCGCAAGTACACCCCTATCGACCGTGTCGCTTAGCTAATATGGGTAAAATCTACCAAAAGACCAACCATCAGCCGCGGCCCCGCCTCTCAAACGACCTCAACACCAGTACACAAGGCCAAAAATCTCACAGATACGATGACTTAGCATCGGAGAGCCCGCGAAATGTAACTCTACTACGGCCAGATAGAGAAACTCAGCCACGGACAGCTAGAGAACAATAAAGAGTACACAGTCCACTGCATACACACTTTACGGTCCCCGTTAGACTCAATAAGACCACTAGACGCCGAATATCTTAATATCGTATTCCACCCAGTTCCACCACCAAAACTCGACATGCTAGACATACAGCGGTCTCATTCGCATCAGCGGCACAAAAGCCTGCCCGAACAAGGTGCGCAAACCGTGACCCCAGAATCCTTCACGCTCTCACCACAAACATTTCCAAGAACGGCACAACTGCAGAGTGGCACACCATACCACATAAGAGCACAGCACCACACAACAAGTCCGTACATATATACCCAAAAACCCCTCTAACACAACTTTCACATCCGCCAACAAACCGAACAACTAACACCCCCCCTCCCCTCGCGCCTATATCACCGCCACAGTGTAGCAAGCGAAAACGAAATATGTATAAACAGACCATCTCAGAGCAAAATCCATGACAGTACAGTAAGCTACAGTACCCACCCGGTAGACTCACCACACCCAAACCCCATTTATCACCCCCAACGAACAAGTTTAACCGTGTCGTAAAATAAGCCAAGGAGTTACTTTTAAAACAGGTATATATATCAGACTCCGATTTTTGAATAGTTGAGGAGGAGTTCTGATGTAAGAGGTTGGATGGGCTACGATCAAAACTACACCCTACTAATGTATTGATGTAAAAAAGTTAAAGAGAAGTCTGATTTTAGGGAGAAGATACTAGCCCGAGAAGCTGTTAATCTAGAGCAGAGCACCAAAGAGAAGAAGGAGAAGAAAAAGAACAAGTGAAAGTGGCTCTTTCCAAGTAAGTTTGGTAGAGGACAAAGGAAAGAGCAGCCCAACTAGACGCCCGCCCCTCCCTACCTACCATCCCCTCCAGCCTAGTCCTTTCCTCACCACACCAAACTTCACACAGTAAGGCTAAATTCACAACCAAACTCACCACACCACACCACACCCATAAACCGCAATCCAAGACCGCAACCAACACATTGAGAAAAAACATAAAATTTTGATATTTCATAATAAACCACCCCCTCCGCCCCAATATTTTTGTGTAATCCCCATGTATCAGTGTATTCCATCCCCCACTCACTCCCCATCCCTAACAATGCTTATACCAACTCCGCAATTCCATCCACCCATCCATTTTCATTCATGCCAAGCCAAGCAAACAAACAACCCAGCCCGGCCCTTTCCATATGCTTAGACCC
>LLKJ01001698.1:0-11382 GCA_002242865.1 Clarireedia sp. CPB17 | reverse complement strand
TCCTTTCTTGTGAATGTACCATCGTAGTTGCCGTACGGAAAGTACCGACAGCCTACGAAAGGAAGGCATCATTGCGGCACAGTTGTCAATCTGGGGATACTCCCTGATCGTGTGTAAGCACTTGCCTACAATGTATAATTTCTGCGACTCTCTGATGTATGCTTCGTATATGTGATGGGAGGGTGGTTGGTGTATGCTGGAATGTCGTAGGAAGCGTGGGTGCTGCGGGGTATGAAAAAGCAATTGTAAGGCGCAGTTGGTTAGCGAGCCGAGGGGGCTTTCCCACCTGCCCACTAGGAAGCCGATCCGTTTCGCTGGGATGTTGATGACGGCTTCCGGTGTATCCGATGTATAGCTCAATAGTGGTAAACGAAATTGATTGGAAGTGCGCACAAGTTACCCAGGTCGAAGAGATTGCAGCAGTACTATCGTCCCCCATGAACAAAGGTTAAATTCTGCCGTGGTAAGACGGACAAACATTTATCCTTATTCATAGGGGAGCGACTATGAAAGGAAGCGCTAAGCCTTTCGTAGGAGGACTAAACGAAGTTCGACGATTACAATAAGAAAATATCTGGGCAGATATCCTAAATTGTCATACTGCACTATGTGACTCGTTTCGTATGCATGAATACTTTACTTCCCAAGCCACATTGGCCGCTTTATGTTGACTGATTAAATGCACCTCTTCCTATCATTCTGGTACACATGAAAGGAAATGAAAAATGACACAAGGCGTATAAATCTATAGGTGTATGGGCCCTCCATACTAAGGCCATCCTTTCCTCACACGATTCATTCGTCTTTACCAAATCCTCAGTATGGGTCAGTCCAGTGGAGAGGTCGTGGCTTTTGCAGTAATATTTCCCCTCGCAGCTTTATGCATATGCTTTCTGCGGATCTGGGCTCGTCGTGCAATGAGTCAACCACTGGCTTGGGATGATCATCTTGTCTTTCTGGCTACGGTGAGGCGCTTTCTGGGGCCTCGGAGGCACAAAGCTAACTCTGAAGTCAGTTATTGCTCCTAACTACTTGCTCTGTGCCGTTGATATGGCGTAAGCAATTACATATCGCTCACTTGACATGATGCTGTAACTTACTTTTGCCCAGTCGCTGCCGACTATAACCTAGGCAATCACCAGAAGACTCTTCCAAATGGGCGACCGGTGCCTGCAACGTATACAGCTAATGTGGTGCGTATCAACATTCAGTATGCATGGAAGTACGATGATAGCTGAACCATATACAGCTACAGCTGGTCTTGGAGGTGACTAGTCATCTTCCAATTGGACTTTCGAAATGCAGCATTCTGCTGCTTTATTTGCGCATATTTCGCGGGAAGGTCTTCACAATCACCACCTGGACTATGTTCGCATTAGTAGTCATCTGGATGGTGGTATTCGCCTTCGCCTCCTTATTCCAATGTACTCCGATTCCGCTCTACCTTAGAGTTGGCCAGAGGGGTCCAGGGGTACACTGTATACAGACGCTCAAGCTGTACTACGCGCACGCCGGATCCGACACAGTGATGGACCTGATCATCATGGCGATTCCATGGCCGCAGATATGGAAACTAAAGATGCTTGCTAGAACGAAGCTTGCGGTGACTGCAATCTTTTTCCTTGGTGCCTTGTAAGCTCGCCATGATCTCCCTGCACTCAAAGACGCTGACCTCGAGTAGAGCCACAGCTGCCAGCATCACTCGTATGGTTGAATTCGTTTATGCTGGTCGCCAGATTGCTAGAGGAAGCAGAGATATAACCTGTGAGTTCACGCACCCTTGCCTTTAAGTAATCTTCCGATTTGTACTGATCGCTTTTAGACCTCGTGGCGCCCACGGTTTATTGGAGTATCATAGAAGGATCTCTCGCAATCATCGCTGCAACGTTGCCTACACTACGACCAGTATTTCGACATATGTCACCTGAAAGTGTCATTGCCAGTATACGAAGTGTCTTCTCACTACAATCGCTGCGTTCTGCGGTAGGAACGGACAGAGGTGCAGGCGCAAAAGGAAACGACTTGTCGAATAATGCAGATAAAAACGGCTCTGAAACCTCATCTGCTAAGGGGCTTAGCCGAGATGTAGCCACCACAGATTACGTTGGAACTCATGAGACATTCATTGAGGGTCCTGGAATTCAACTTTCATCTTTCAATGGCGAAGCCTTGGATAGTAAGAATAGTATTATGGTCAAGACGACGTGGGAGCGGTCTCATGATGCAGTCTAGATAGTCTTTGAGTTCATGTAGTCGATGTGGGAGACGTTCTAGGTATTTTGAACGATCGGGTACAGCTAGAATCGCTATCTAGTTGGGACTGAATTTATGAATCCCAATCAATAGACTCAAATAGACAATTCATAAACCATTGAACCGAATCTAAGTAATCATTGCCCTAAACCTAAAACACCTCCACTTCCACCACCAGGTCCAGCCCCAGCTCCAACACCATTCTCCATTCTCCTCCTGTAAACACCTTCGAAATCCAATTGCGCAATCATCCCATTAACCTTGTCAATTTCAACTCTCACTTCTTCCAGATTTCCTCTCAGGGCTTCCACTTCATCAAATTTCCTCCTCTTTCCGGCATCCCTTACCATTCCCTCTACGAAGAACAGTTGTTCCTCAAGCACTATTAAACGTTCTCTAAGTTCCTTCTCTTCCTGCTCCATCATGCTAATATCGGAGATCTGAGAGGAAGTCTCAGTTGCGCTATCGTTGAATTTGATGCTAGAAAGTGCCGAGCGACCATTTTGCGGGAGCAGAGATGCATGGCTCGACGAGGTGCTGGGCATCGCGTGTTTAAGGACTTTGGGGAGGGACTTTAAGGGAAGCATGTGAAGGTGTAAGAAATTAGTTGATTGTTGATAAATGGCCTTTTGAAGTTTCTGTTGAGTCGGTGAGTCGGTTGGCAAGTCACGTATGCGTCTTGCCGCTTGGTCATACTTTCCAAAACTGTCAATTAAACGTTTTCGGACTTTGGCTGCTTCTGCAAGTTGAACATGTGAAGGTGGCTTTTCCGGATCTTGAAGTGCAACTAGAAGACGTTGGAAATTAGGTAGTAGTAGTCGAATACCTTTCTCGAATTGAAGAAGGTTCTCGTATGCACGTTGTGATGGCGGCTTTTGCATGATTTCTACAGCAAAATCTTTCTTCGAAAAGACTGTTGTCTTACAATCATGACATATCCGGATATCGAGGCTGACGTTTTCTATGGATTTCTCTGACTGGACGTCAGTTACTGGTATATGTCAATGAATGACAGTTGTTAATTGAAATGATAAGACTTACTGGCGGCGACGTTAAAGCCAATCTCTGAAGAGCATCCAGTCCTAGGATCTGAACAAACTACACGACCACATAATCGACAATGATGCCGTCGGAACGACCATGAGCCGAACTCTTGCTGGCAAAAAGGACATTTCTGAACTTTTGCATCTTCTTCCCATGTCACTACCGATTGCTCGAGGATTTTGCGCTGATTCTTCTGACCTGCAAGTGACAACATCGTGCCATTCACTGAAGTATCTTCTGGATGGTTTGCAAGCAATTGGGTCAATTTCGTGAGACGTTTTTCCAGCCTTGAAATCTCCAAATATGCTTTGTCCACATGTTTCCTTCGGATAGCCATAAAGTCCTTCGTGTGGTCCCTCAAGTATCCATTGTGATCATTGTATCCCTCCCTTGACTTGTAGCAGGTCTCGCAGACTCTGCACCACATCCCTCGAACCGGCTCATGTTGCGCCGACCGAGAGAGTTTCATTTGGTACATCGTATGATCCTCACAGAACAACCGCCCACACTTCCTGCAATTCACACTTCCATTGACGGCACCTAGTCTTTTTCCGCATATTGGCTCCGTGCACATATCATTAAATCCCGATTTCTGCCAATGGTTTCTCGTAATCACATCGTCAGGGTCTGGCCTCGAAGGTTCAGGGGTTGATGATCGGTTTCCAGGAATCACATTTGGTAAGGGGCTCAATGCTGTCGGCTCGTCGTTCGACTCGAATACGTCCAAGCCCTTGAGCTTTTGATTTATAACAGCTAGCGGCTGAAACTTCTTGGCTTTCAAAACTTGCTTGTTAAACCAATTCTTCACTTCATCTTGTTCGACTTCGGGGAGCTCTTGGTGATTATCGTCGAGATGTCTAGTAAATAGTGAGCTGCGCCCTTGGCTTGTGGATCTTGACAACAAACCGGTTCAATTGAAGTAATGTCATCTGCAGAAGATCAGCGACTATCTGTTAAAGCGATGCGATATCATTATCATACCATCTCCTCATTACATATAGGGCAGGAGATCCTCGAGCTCGCAGCGGTAACGTTTGGCCCGCCATTTTCCAAAGAAACCCTCGAAGTTAGATCCTGATTGTCGTTTGGCAATGGAGATGCCGCTAGAGGAGAGGTAGAATGGCTTGAGCTCAGCGACAAGGTGCTTTCCGAATGAGATATCAAACTAGAACTCCGTTGATGCGATGGAGGGGCTGGAGGTGCCAAGGACTTTCCACTACCCAAAATCCTCCCACCTCCCAGCTTTCTCCCAGACATGACCGTAGAATATTAGGATGGCGAGGAACGATACCTCCGAGCAACTGCCAACTTAAGACATTTGTCCATTCGAGGTTTCTCTGTCTTGGGATTCCACGCCGCTTCCGCCCCAAGTTGTGACGGTTTCGAGTGTAGAGTAAGCGAGGCAACTCTACCGAACCTTATCGCTACCAAAGAACTCCTTATCGTAGATGTCACCATGAGGCTTGATGATCACGTGGCGATAAAGTATCTCCGATACTGTAGTACAGTACAATGCTATGGGAAAGTTTTCTCAAGCATCAACAACTCAATTATCGATAAACCATGAGTGACGAAAAGTTTCCAGAAGTTGAGGGCGGTGGCTCATTGATATTGGCATGGCAGATCAGGGGGAAGCGGGTGCTTGTTGTAGGAGGTGGAGAGGTAAATCTTACAATTATTCTAACAATTCATTTATCGCATTCCATCACAACTAACAGTACCAAAGGTTGCAGCAGGGCGAATTCTTAATGTCCTGAACGCAGACGCGAAAGTCACAGTTGTGTCACCTCGAGAAGGTCTAAACCCCGAAGTTGCCTATCGAATCGAAAAGGGACAAGTGGATTATGTTGACAGGAAGTTCGAGCCGTCGGACCTTGATAATGTTGACATGGTCTTGACGGCGGTGGACGACCCGGAAGCATCCACGCAGATATGGAAACTATGCAAAGAGAGAAAAATAGCTGCGAATATTGCAGATGTTCCACCCGAATGTGACTTTTACTTTGGAAGCGTACACCGAGATGGGCCACTGCAAATTATGGTTAGCACGAACGGAAAAGGTCCTCGACTAGCGAACATCGTGAGGCGTTCGATTGCAGCGAATCTGCCAGATAACATTGGCGAAGCAATTACCAAGGTTGGAAAGCTGCGGCAGATGCTGAGGAAAGTTGCCCCCGCGTCCGAAGAGGGGCCCAAGAGAATGGCATGGTGAGTGATCTTGGACATCAGAGGTGATATCGTGCTCACGTGTTATAGGATGATAAAAGTCAGCGATGCTTATAGCTTGGAAGATCTTTGCGAAATGACTGAAAAAGATATGGAAACACTGCTGAAATTCTATGCGCCAAACGAAGTTCCCCGGCTAGGTTGCCTGAGGGCGATGGAAGGAGAATACGACGCCTTTGATGGGTCATTCGGATTCTGTGTTGGATGGGGTTGATATTCTGGGGGAATTGGAGTATGGCGTTGGAAGTGGATATTGGATATTAGATGGTGTACAAAAGAGACCAACTTCGTCATTGGAGTTATACATGAGAGCCTTCGAAATTCTAGATATACGAGCACCAACACCACAAACCGAAAAGACCGACAACCTTAATCATCAAAGCGGTTCTTTGGACACCTGAGCCCGAAGTTATGTACGTATCCCATTTCATTGAAGTCAGAATGATGAACCAAAAAATGGTTTGCTTCTAGCAGACCTACATCCATACTCTGGATAATTGTTTTCCCAGATCTTACAGCGTTTGCAGGGGTTCGAATGCACATCGGCTTGATAAAAACATCACCCCTGCGTCGCCCTTGCTTAATCATTATCTCGCAGCTCAAGTGAGCAAAGGCACATGGAGCTACCCACGCAAATTTTCTTTCCGGTGCTGAGATTGCACCAGCTCACATCTTGTGTTCGAAGAACGGGTCCCCCGCGCCCCCCCCGCGTTTCTCCTGGAAGACTTCATCCGATATCCACTGGCGTATTTCAATTGGGCTACTTTTCTGCACATCAACGCGTTAGTGACAACCATTTTCCTGAAGATATCCTAATCCTATAGGCTCTTTTCCACACCCTGATTGGCTTCGGTGTAGCCCTGAGCCGACGGAAAAACTATTGTAAGCAATGGAACTGAAAGTGGGAATGCGAGAGCCAAAGTTCTTGGCTCATCAGTAATTCTCCATACCCCTCATAAGCAACGTATCTCTTGATTACAGTACCTGCGGGTCAGCATACTCTCTGGCTTGGCAAAGTTGTCGACATTGTGGTGGAGTGTTAAGTATATAAGTCTACGGTCTTGGTTGTAAAACACTGTTTCGTGCCCCGACTCGCAGTGTTGTCTCTAACTCTGTTAAACATACGTCGAATCGAGATATGGTGAAGGTGGAACGCTTTCTTCTTCTAGTAGCATTCTTTATTATCAATTGATAGATTTGTCACTGTACGAAATGGTGCGATTTTCTTTACTCGTATGGGCGACTGTGGCAGCAGCAGCAACTGCAATCCAGTTGAGGGCCGAGAATGCTGCCATCAAATACTCAACTTTAATATCGGACTCATTTATAAAGCGCGGTGTACCCAAGACAGCCCAATATCCTCAAGCAGTCTTGTACCGTGGAATTGAAATGGCATATAATCTCACTGGAAACAAGACCTACATTGATTGGGTGGACTCACAGATGACCGCCATTGTATCAGACAATGGGACGCTCCTTGGGTACCCGACATATCCTGCCTCGCTTGACGACGTTCGGATAGGAACTGTTATCCTCGATACATGGGCTCGAACGAAGATCACCAAATATAAAGTCGCTGCTGACACCCTTCGAAAACAATTCAGCTACCATCCTCGAACCGCATCTGGGGGATTTTGGCATCGTGCACCGACATATCCAAACCAGATGTGGCTGGATGGAATCTACATGGGTGACGCTTTCTACGCTCAATGGACTTCATATTTCGATGCCGCCAATACATCTGCCTGGAACGACATTCTCCTTCAGTATACGTTAATTGAAGAGCATTGCCGCAACCACACCACAAACCTTATCGTTCACGGCTATGACGAGAGCAAAGTTTCCGTTTGGGCTGATCCTGTGACTGGCGCATCACCTAATGTCTGGGATCGTGCTTTGGGATGGTACATGATGGCGCTCGTTGACGTGCTCGACTACTTTCCCAAATCCCATGCAGGCTATTCAAAGTTGTTGGACTGGTTTGTGACTGCATCGGCCGGTGTAACTGCTGCTCAAGACTCCACTGGTGGATGGTGGCTCGTTATGAATACGCCGTATCCAGGAAAGCCCAGGAACTATATCGAGTCTAGTAGCAGCGCTATGTTTCTCTATGCGATTTTGAAGGGTGTGAGAAAGGGTTATCTAGGGTGCGAATATGTGGCGCCGATGAAAAAGGGGTTTGAATATGTTGCCGAGACGTTTGTTGCGTATAACGGTACGAATGGAACGGTCAATTGGGAGGGCACGGTCCTGGTAGGGAGTTTGGGATCGAATGCTACGTTTGAGGTAAGTCTTGTTACCCCAGAGCTCTGGGTTTACTGACAAAATGTTAGTACTACACGTCAATCGCGGTTGATGAGAATGATATGAAGGGTGCTGGTCCATTTATATATGCTAGTGTCGAGATAGAGCAGCTATCGCAGGGGAAGTGCACGTAGAGAAAGTCGGTAACTCTTCAGAATTAGGCATGGCAGTTCGAGGCCCACAGAGGAAGCTGTATGAGATAATTTAAAACTTGTCTTTGATTTTTCGGATGCCTTTATGTAGGAATTCCATCTGCTGGTGTTGGTTCCGTGGTTAAAGAGCCAACCGGGACAATCATTTTGTACTTAATAGTCTGTAGTTTGGTTGATCGATGAAGTAAGTATACATTCGGTCACATACTTGGCAAATCACATGGGGAGTGACGTTAGAAAGTGTATGGTGTAATTATATTTAGTATCTTTGATAATTCGTTGAAGCAGTCCATACTAGTCTATGTGTCTATGAGCGTATTCTTCATTTGATTGTGATCGTAGGGAAATCAGACGACGCTATTTGCTGGAGCGTTTGGTAGAATGTTTCTTGAATGTCCAACCTGGCCAGAGCCATGGTACTGTCCATTGGATAGTGACCAAGATTTGAAGTCGTTCGTTTGCCTTTACATGCTTCTGTCAGAAAACGGATGGTGGAGAATCAGGATAGAGGCTGTCTTCAATTTTTGTAGACTACATACTGGTGTATGTATATGCGAACTCTGGGGTCAAACTGCTAACCTACAGGATGAAATGGCGCGGTATGTCCATGCTTCGTCTTCTTATTTTGCATCGAGCAAACTTAATAGGGGAAATATTATGTAGCAAAGAATTTTATCAAGGATAGAATCACAAGCATCCCAGCAGAGCCTGATGGCAATTTAGTACTTTCGACTGATATCACTATCAATTGGCGTTCCTGAACAAATCTAGAGATTTTTTGAAAGTGGTAACATCAATCTACCAAAAATCCAGATATTGAACCGGTCTTTCAAAGGGTTTTATTCGAGAATAAATTATGCTTCATGAGAGTGTACAGGCAACTTTTCCCCGGCGGCGCCAATACAGTATATGTTTCTATGGAGGGTCATTGCTAATGAAGAGTTACCGCAACCCCTATGAAGGACTCATTATATGAATCGAGAGATCGCGGTTTCTAGCAGGGCATCCAAGTGCAAGGACAAGATAGGGACTCCAAAGAAAGAGAAAACGATGCCCTCTTCTTACCAAGCAGCCCCTTTTTCAAAAACATTCAGACGAAGCTTGACACACGACCATCGCTGCGGAGCCGTCAATTGATTATCCCCCCTTTTCATGGAAGATCACACAACTCACGAACGTTCTTTGTTGTTTCTGTCTCAAGACCTTCCTTTCAAAATCCCGACAGTGTTTTTATGTAAGTTACAGTAAGTCACAAGAAATTTTTCTCCTGTCTCCGAATAATTGTGGTAAGCGTTTGGAGGATTGATCGTCATGGTAGCCAGTGAGTGGGTGGATAGCCGCTACGATTAGAACCTGCAGCATATCCATACAGTACGCGGAAGACCGACCGAGCTTACCTCTTGGCGCTGCATCCTCCTAACAACACCTTAGTCTAATAAATCTCTTTCCACTCCATAGCAAAACAAGCTTTCTACACTCGATCAACGAGCGCTCGGCGGCGGATAGGATACTAGCAAGCAATAGGTGTACTATGCATGCGCTTCCGAACCTCAATCGATGCAGAATATACGCCGCGGTGAACCGATAGCAATGAATGGATATTCAAATGGGAAAGGCAAGGAGAAGGGACGATATCAGCCTGCGAGACGGCGAGGCGAATCAGAGAAATGGACGAACGTAGTAGCGTATGGAGGATTTAGTGCCGTGATGGCCTATGTGCTGAAATATGCCGTCTCGGGTCGATATTGGAATCTGAACTTCTTTTTGCTGGCGCTGCAGGTAAGCTTGTTGGATCACTGGATTGCGTTGGATGGTCTTGAAGAGAACGCACGACTGACCTGGGCATCTAGTCGGGGTCTGCGCTGGCAGTATTATGGCTATTGAAGAGGAATGGATATTTTAAGGATCTGGCCAAATTGGACATGGAGAAAGCTGGTTCATGTATGTATTATCGCAAAGCTCAACAACCTTTACGTGTGAATGATAGAACTCTGACTAGCCTTCATACAGGGTTTCCTCTCTCGGTTTTGCTTCTCGTGTCGAATTACATATCCTACAAGGCGCTCCAGTTTCTTTCAGTACCAACATACATTCTCCTTTCGACCACGACGATCTTCACAGTTCCATATGTTGATAGTATATTATTCGGAACGCCGATTCCTTCTTTCGCCCTGCCCTCTTACGTGCTGATATTCTCTGGCATATGTATATCAGTGATAACGGAGAATGCTCATGCGGAGAAAAGCTATGGAGATAGACGGCTTGAGCAGACGCTTGAGCCTCAAGATCCGGTGTTGGCATTATTTTTTGGATATATTTTTATGATTTTACATCTGTTGATGTATAGTACATATGAAGCATGGAAGACCAAAGTTGTAAAGAAACTACAATTTGGTGAATGGGACAGTATGTTCTTACCCACCTTCCCACGACCATGAGCACAAGTATTGACGAAATTTAGTATTTATGTACAACCATACCCTTATGTTTGCACTCGCCTCGGTGATATCCTTCCTTATCGAAGACTTTTCAGACGAAAACATGAACGATTGTTTTCCATCTGCGACCCGAAAATCAACCATAATGGCCATAATATACACCTCTGTTGGAGGCCTTCCAGTATTGTTCTATTCAGGGAGGATCGTCCGGCAAACCTCGTCCGCCTTCCTATCGTTACTGGAAGCGTCGAGTCAGATGGGGATAGCCTTATTGGGCATGTATATATTCTCGCATCCAATCAGCCTAGAGAGCGTTTCGTCCATTATAATAGGATGCTCCGGTGGGATTCTGGGACATTGGCTGGAACACAAACAGCAAGAGGCCAACAACAAAAAGACGCTACCCGTTTGAAAGGGAGGAGTCGACGCATTGTATCAAAGCTCATTATGTAAATGGGTTAGCTTGGCGTTGTGAGGGGTTAGTTGGGCATAGGAAGCGTATTTATGAATATATAGCGCGTATATATATTCTTCTGTATAAAACTAGAGTGAATCGGCGACAGCAGTAGGTAGAATCTTGGCAGGCCATTCTTCATTCTCTCATTGACTAACGATTCATGATGAGGATCACAACTGTTAGAAGAGCAGAAATGTACAAATTCCACGGTCAGCTTATGTAAGTATGAATTTGTACTACTGTAAGATTGCGCACGAATATCCCTTTTCGCAGTTCAATGCATCTTCTTACATAGGAGGTCTACTTTTCAATGCCCCTCCCATACATGTTAGTATGAGATCGGTGATAAAAGTGAAGGCATTCAGAAACTCCGAATCCGACGGATATCATGATCTGTCAGAATCTCCGATATATAATTTATAAATAGGCTTATCTAGAACCTCTCTTTTACTGATTTCTTTGCTATTGTTTTAAGGATATAAACCCTCTTCTTTTTACTATATTTTAG
>LLKJ01001693.1:0-10550 GCA_002242865.1 Clarireedia sp. CPB17 | reverse complement strand
ACTGATAAACCACGTTATACCAATAAAATGATATAGGTGGGCAACCAAAGTTTCTAGCTTTTCTAAAAGCTTCAGGTTCTCCAAAGAAGGCTTCCCCGCGGCAGCCAATGTTTTGTGTGAAGTGTAATCTTGATGTAATTGTGCTAACTAAATGAGATCTTGAGGATCTATTTATGCTAAAAAGGACTGTTACATGATCCATTTTAGGCCTAGTAAATGGCTTCAGAATTGATGAAAATGAGATTACTAAGACAACGTAGAAAGGTTGGCTAATTGGGTGGCAAAATGAGGGCATTCCCATAGTCCATATTCATATTTTGCTATCTGTGACCCTAACTCCTTCCTCAAAATGAGATACAACTCCAGCGGCTTCCAACAATTTATCCAACTGGTGTCCGGCCCTATGCACGGCCACTAGGAATACACCCGAATAGTAATATTGAATTAAAAGGCGTCAGCGTGGTTGTCAATCAACATCAACCAGGCTTTGACTCCAGGACCACCGTCCTTGGACTGACCGTCTCCATCAAACCGCCCTGTTCCTACTGTAATTTCCTCCACGATCTTGAAGCCAAAATGCTCATACAGAGGCACAACATCGGGTGATGTTGCCTCAAGCCATACACTGTGCTGATCCTGTTTCGCTCTGTTTAAGAAAGGAGCAACAACGGCTGAGATCGCGCCTGGCACTTTCGCGACGTGAGGGTTGCGCCCAAGGAAATCAAGAACATAATGCGGTCTTATTTGTGTTGACTCCGTTTCAAGGCCGATGTGCTGCTTCTTGGCCCGTTGGACAACCTCCTTCCACTCTCTTTTCACTGCCGCTGCGTTGATGTTTTCTGGACCGTGCGATCCCTGCAAGGCTGAGGCGCCGGAACTCGGGGAAGGGAGTTCCCATAGCGCAACCGCGGAAGTATCTCCTGCCTCAACAAGGGTCCCACCTGAGCGAAGGGACTCTCGAACAGCCTTGTCAACGTATTCGTCCACTGTTTGCCCAGATTCAACACTAAAAGAAGTTGTGGCTGGCACTTTGCCGAAGGCAGAAGCTAACCCTTTTATGCAATTGATAACTTTGGGATGGCTTGCATGCGAGATGATATTTGTGTGAGGAGCATGGGTCGCATATGACCGAGTCGTGATGAAAGTTGGGGCATGATGAAGGGTGGATCTTATACTAGTATAACAAAGTTTTGACGACATCTTGAAACAATGATAGAAATACTTTGGCAATCTGATAGCGACAAGTGAGGACGGGCTAGAGCATTATATACATTTTTAAAGACATAAGAAATGCAGGAGATCGGTTATAATTCCTAGTTGATGCGTGAAAGCAGGGTGAAGCGGGTCGGGTGATGTTCTCACAGAGCGATTGTCTCTTAGCTATACGAAAGAGGTATGTAGCAGCGCTAACACATGTATACATTAGCATTAATATTACCTAGCCTTTTAGAAATTGAACTTCATTATAAATAACACGTCACTATACAAAGATGACAGTGATTCTGAGTAAGACTACTAGGATTCGAAGTGGTCTATAGCCTATACACCCTGTGGTATCCAATAAAGGCCTAGCTTTATATATATCTTTAGCTGAGTTAGAGAGCTTTTTTGAGAAACATTCTCTTTCTAGATTCAGTTATCTTCTAGGATGTATATCCTAAACTACATCGCCGATCTCTTTCTCAGGCTTTATTCTTTGCTCAGATTAGACAGTTTCCTATCCTTCTGCCAGTGAAAAGTGGAATATTAGATACTCAGAATTCTACTACACTGAAGTCGCTTGTCAAGTAAACAATGGAGTACCTGAGAATAAGCAAGTCTTCTCTACTACCATTTATTGTATCCTTAAGTAGGAAGGCTTCAAGCAAACGAACTTAACTGTCAAACGCGGGTTGTGTGAGAGAGCAATCTAGGCAGGAGTAGGACGCAGGCAAGTGTGGAAGGCAGGCGACCGGCCTGGTAGGTAGGATATCAGATACAAAGGAACCGGACACAACCTAGATAGAAACTAAGTACTGGGTACTCAAACCACTTCGGTACAAGTACTACCTTCACTTCTTGAGATTCCATGCTCCACCTATCATAGATTGAACAAGAAGACTAAGAAACAGTGTTGTTAATAGTTTGCCAGTTTCATCGCGCACGCCCTACTTGTTTAAACCCTCTGAGAAGTGGATAAGCCCCTTACAATATATTTGAACAGCCAACGGTCAGCGTTTTACAAGTATATCCTCAACCTGCGAACAGATAAATAGTGTGTTATTTACACTAAACAAGGGTTTTATATCTTTGGGTTCGACCTCTACGACTCACGTATGAGATCACTCAATATAGGTGATTATGCAGTCGTCAGTGAGGTCTGCTTCAATTCCTTTACGTGAAGGATAGATCGGCCCTTCTCAGTCATTATTAAGATATGCTTTACGAAAGTGAAAGTCAAGTGCTTATGTTTTTGCTCACTCTGCATAAGTTGGTACCGCCTTACTAATATCTAAGACTAATATTAATTACATATCGGAAACCGAATTTTGAAACCCTACATCGAATTCTTTCTTGAATTCGGTACAAGCATCTTTATAGTGCTTACTTTAAATATGGAGATTACAAGGTACTTACCCAGTAGACAACTATGTCGTGATTTACCACGGCCCAACGGGTACCATCAACCGGCGCAATTCCCATGATTCTTTGCACCACCCGCCTTCATCACGTAAATAATCAACAACAGACAATGCATTCTCAGGGAGACTACTAGGGTGTACAATGTGCCGAAATAACACTACGTGTAAGGATGGAAGGAAGGAATGCACTTGCGGAAATGCCGCAAGTATAGGAAAATCTGACTGAATCAGTGGAGGAGGTAATGCTCCGGTACATATCGGACTTAGGTGGAAGAGGATTACCCCCCCGGCTGACTTCTTTACAGACTATCGCGAATGAATCGTTGCAGCTAACGGGGTATAGCGTTACCCTGGATACTACTATAATTCCCAGAAGCCTCATCCATCATGATTGTGACCTCTGTCATTGTAAAGTAGTATGTCGTCATATAGTAGTAGCCTCCTATTATAAAATAGGAACTTTTGTAATATAAAGTAGAGCTCATACAACTAGAACTATACAGAGATAGATGATTTCAGATTTTATTTGTTTTACTTTGGAATTATCCTTTTCCGAGGGCACAATATTGATCAATACTAGGACTCCAATCGCAGACTATTCCACAAGTGGCTATTCTTTGATACCAGCAGCTATATCCCCTAAATATTAATATGAATCGATCTCGAACTCAAGATTATCCACCAAATGGAGGTTGGATAGCATGGAGTCAAGTGCTTGCATCATTTTTCATGTCGATTTGTTCATTGTAAGTTAAGAGGCGTGTTCTCAGCTTTAGGCCAGCCTCAAATTACATACACTAAATCACTACAGAGGTCTAGCCAACACCTTCGGCGCTTTCCAGTCCTACTACCAGGACAATCTTTTAGCAGACTACTCGCCATCGGCGATAGCCTGGATCGGCACCACCCAAGGGTTCTTGGTGAATGTTGTCGGCGTCGTCAGTGGTCGAATCTACGATTTAGGCTATATCAAACCACTTTTGTACTTCGGCATGTTCTTCAATATCCTCGGTCTGGTCACCGCTAGTTTTGCCACGACATATGTCTCGATCTTTCTGTCTCTTGGAGTCTGTGTCGGCCTTGGATCAGGTAGCTTTTACGTTCCCAGCCTAGCAATCATCTCCTCCTATTTCACGACCAAGCGACCCGTTGCCATAAGCATCAGTGCCAATGGGGCTAGTATCGGAGGGATTATCTACCCAATTCTCTTTCGTGTTCTTGTCGAGCGGATCGGGATCGCGTGGGTTTGTCGCATTTTCGCGTGCATGAACGCTTGCTTGCTTGTTATATCCATTTTCCTCATATCGCCACGTGTCGTACCAACGACGCGACACAAGTTCTTCGACCCAACTGCCTTTCGCGACCTGTTGTACATACTATTCAGTGCAGTGCTGTTTCTTTTATGGCTTGGTGTGGACGTGCCTCTTTTCTTCATCCCAACATTTGTTCAATCTCTCGGCTTATCTGCACAGCTAGGAGACTACCTACTGGCTGCAATGAACGCATCCTCGATATTTGGTCGAATATTTCTTGGGATTTTGGCAGTCTACTTTGGATCTTTCGGCGTATGGCAAATCTCGATCGGTGCTTCATGCATATTACTAGCATGCTGGGCAGCCATCAGCAGTTTGTCTGGTGTCATCACATTCGTCGTTCTATATGGCTTTTTCATTAGCGGTGCTCAATCGCTGCCCGCGTCTGTGCTGATGGTCATCTCTTCGGAATTAGACCTTGTTGGGACCCGTCTGGGAATGAGCAGTGTCTTGGCAGGACTTGGCTTCTTGATCGGTCCTCCAATTGCCGGTGCTATTCAGAAATCTGCTGCTGGTTATGCGGGACAGAGTGCGTTCGCAGGATCGGTCTATCTTGCTGCTTTTGGAGTTGTGGGTTTAATATTTTGGTTACATAAAAGAAGATCGCGTCGGCAAGCAAGCAATGCGGAAGAGTTAAACTCTGCTAGTGTTTAATTGTATTATAGAATTCCTAGTATACCGGAGCACATGATATACAGACCTTATATATAATAGATCGATATAATATAGAGTTCCATCACTATATCAAAACCAATATCAAGATCATACTGTAAAAGATGTGAAGGACGATTCTGGTCGGTGGCTGTAATGGCTGTGCCGATCACCAACATAAAAGAATTCTTACGTGAATTCAGAGCTCAATCCCCACGTGAGTTTCTCTCGAGCTACAACAGTATCCGCTCCTATATACACGATACCCTCAAAGGGGAGGCACCGGAATACGACTAAGGGGAACTGTCGGGGTCTGGAACCTACCCAAAAAATACTAGACTAGAAGAGGAATAGGCTGGATAAAGAACAAGTAAGCACTTCTTGATAGCCCGCCCCCGCACCTAAAAAATTAACCTTTGTTCAAGGGAAGGAGATTAAGCTCCGGTAGCTATCGGCGATATTACTTGCTAGGTTGCAAACAAAATATTGGGACCGCACTCGTTCTACGTTCCGCTTCGCTCCAGCGGAGCGCTAGCGAGCCGGAGAGCGAGCGTTCCTTGCATGCGGTGTATACATGAAAATAAGAAGCTCAGCGAATACGAAGTATAGCTAGACCAAAAGTACTAGCCTTCTGCAGATCAACTTGTTTGTGGAAAATCATGTACACGCGGCCCCTGGGCCCCTATCCCGTTGACTGCCATAAGCGCCTTCCCCACATCATTTTAGTAAGGGCGGAAATAATTACAGTAGCAGTCGAAGGAATATCATCCCCGACGAGCATAAAAATTGTTTCGTCATCAACGATATACCCGTCTTTGACAGGGATACAAAAACACTAGTCCTCGGGAGAACCATACTTTGTAGTAAGGTTAAATACTTGTGGCCCCTGTCGCTCCGCGATCTACAGTAAGATTTGGTCACTCAAATAACACAATAGAGGTTATTTCAACGTGCTGAATGGTTGACAAACAATTGGTGCTAGAACAGGGACTACAAGGATTTATACTTACCCCATACTCCCTTGGCCCTCACACTTACATGAGTGGACCTTGCTATACAACTGTCCTCGATGAGAACAAAACACATATCGTCATCAATGTTATTCCCCTCGGATATACCAAACCATTAAAAAAAAAATTGGGCTGCCAAGATAAATTCACTGCAACAGACAAGTGAATCAACAAGGTACATATGTTCAAGTGGAATAAGCCCTGTTTGTACCTATCCAATAGGGACATGTGAGAATATGAAGGCGTAGACATGGATTTGCTGAAAGGAAATGGTACTTTCATATACGTAAAACAAATTATTGTTCGTCACAACCACCCTGGCTAGGACACCAATATCGCGAAAGAGTGAGTTAGAAAAACTCATCTAAACAGCAAGAAGTTCCTCCTCCTCGGAAGCCAAACGAGGCGTAGTCACTTCCGATGTATACTATCTGGGCTGTACCGTATAGGCCCCTTCCCTTTATCCTTATTGTAGAATTAATATTTTAATATTTATTACCTCACTCTTTAGCAACTTGTTTGCTTGCTCCACAGTAAGACACGGAACATGAACAATTCTAATAAACAACACGTTATAAAGACGCAGATTCATTCTCAGGAGAAACAAGCCGTATCAGCACATCATTTGACTCATCTAAATCTAACCTGACACTTCCTATCTACCCAAAAATCAAAAGGACATACTTCCAAATTACATCTAGGAGACCCATACAGAGCACGATCCACAATAGCACACCCCCTGCCTCCCTCACCAACAGAAAGGAAAGGATCACGTACTTCCACCTACTTCCAAATCGGCTGGTCATCCAACAACAACCTAGTAGCTAAATACGACGTTGCCCAGAAATTCCTCTAGCTAGCGCCACTATCATCACGTAAAGAAACCACGTAAAGAAACAGTGCTAATGCATTCGCCGCATTCTCCTAACCCAACTCCGACGTCTAAGAAACGTTCCCCCGCCGGGACGGAATATGCACAACTATCACCCCAAATCTCGGAGGACTGATAGGCCACTATATCGAACCTCAACCTCATGCTCCGAGCAAATGACCTCACTGTTCCCAAGTCACTAGCGTAGGAGCAACAGAATAAGCCCTAAATTCTTTTGTGCTTAAATGCCTTGCCCCTGACAGACCAGGATACGGACAGCTAGAGTCAGTCGCAAGACCAATACCAGTTACTTCTCAAAAACTGTCACGAATCCCTGAATGATCCGATGCAGAGAGAAATTGACGCGATTTAACCTCTAATAGGAACACATATCTAGTATCTACTTCAGCTGATGTCAACACAAAGTGCCCGGTTACAAGTATAAAAAGGGCGTGATAGGCAGATAGGGGCCTCGTGGTCAAGAATAAAGACGCTCCGTTACCTTCTGTTGGTATTTGCATCTACTTCAAAGACAATAAAGTGATGCCTTCATTTACTAAGTTCGACGGCACCCTCCGGTCCGTCGCATCGGAAACTGCCCGCAAAGCGTCCTTTGACGAGATCCCTATTATCTCTTTAGCCGTTCCCAAGGATCAGCTCATCAGCGAGATCCGCGACATTAGTACCCGCGTCGGTTTCTTTTACATCCGTGATCATGGAGTGCCAGAAGACCTCATCAATCGAGTGTTCGACGTCAGCAAGCAATTCTTCCATCAGCCCCCAGAACAGAAAGCCGAAGTCCATTTCAATAAAAGTAAAGCGTTTCGTGGCTGGGAACCGATGGCCAAAACGTGGGTGGATGACAAGCAGAAACCGGATAGAAAGGAGATTTTCTGTTGGGGTCACGAAGAATCATTGGGTTCAGAGCAGAAGGCAGTAAACCCTGATAGCAAACGTGAGTGTATTCTCTATGGTCCATTGTTTAGCGAGTTATTCGCGACACTAGCTATCCTATCCTCCAGCAAAAATAAACTGACCATCACTATAGTAAATACCGTCAAAAATGCTATGGCCGAAGAGAACATGTGGCCTAGTTCGGTGCCCGACTTTCAACCCTTGGTTTTGGAATACTATGGCGAAGTCTTACAGTTGGCTCGGCGGCTCATCCGAATTTTTGCTGTTGCGTTAAATCTCAACGAAGACTACTTCGATGCCATGGCAGCTCAACCAGGAACTCTCGGTAATATTGTCCACTACCCACCGCAGCCGCCTACTCAGTTGGACATTGGAATCTCGCCACATACGGATTTGGTGGCGCTAACAATCCTTTGTCAGTCTGCGCAGGATGGCCTCCAGGTCCTAAACCCAAACAATGAATGGATCCTTGCTCCTTCAATTCCGGGGACTTTTGTAGTAAATATTGGTGATATGCTGGAACGCTGGTCGAATGGTCTCTTTGTTTCAACTGCTCACCGTGTGATTAATATAACGGGGAAGGAACGATTTTCCATTCCTATCTTCTTTGGACCTAACTTCGACACCATCGTCGAGCCACTTCCGACCTGTACATTGGAGGGACGTCCAGCAAACTACAAACCTGTTCAAGCAGGCCAATTTTTATTTGATGGGCTAAATGAATCAAATAACCGCAAGGAGAAAAAGGAGAAAGGGCAAACTGTTAAGACGATAGTGGTATGAATATGAAATAGAAGGATATGGTTGAGCTTAAGTTTAGAATGGATATCATTGAGCACTTTAGTTATAGTTTGATTTTGAAGTATTATTTGTGGCGATTCGTTATGAATCGCACCCATGCCAGCACCATTCCGGGTGAGCATGCTTGTGTAGGGTTGCTAGCTTAGCGCTGGCATGTATATATAAGAGACCACCTCTCCTGGCCTATAGTTAGTTCTTTAGTTGATAATTCTAAGGTCGGATTAGAACCCATTATTGAGTGCTTGTGCCTATGCTTATGCTTATGCCAGGTGCTTAGGGAAAGCAGTCGTCACCATCTGACATCTGCTACCTACTATTGAGTACCTCTGTCTTGTATATTAAACTCTACGAGTTCCCACTTATCTAGCTCTTCTGTTAGAAATTATAAGGTCTACGATCCTTTTGCACGATATATGTTATATTATTTCTAACTCAAAACACTAATCCTCTCCGGCCATCTGGTGGCCGTATAAATAATACCTTCCTCCAATAATACCTTCTTGCAACGACGACAATAACCTGATCGATCGCTAGCAGTTGGGAGAAGACCTATTCCGATATCAATTCGACGTATGGTACTATGATACCGATACCCTTTTATTATTTACTTTCCCCAACCTATACTATAAGCAATACAGAACCATCTACTCGAACCGGTACTCTTCGCCGAACACCACCACCTGGAGACTCTTAGGAATCAGAGTTTTCTATCCTCAACTCCCCTGAGACACCACGAAACCTTTAACCCTCTGAAGACAACAACAGCAACCAAGAAATAATCGAACCTGAGCTGCTGAGTAATAAGCACCAGGTCCTCGTACCAGAATTACAGTACGATTCTCGTCACGGAGGCAACTTCTGATCGCCAGTTGTTAGCCGACCTTCAGGTCAAAGTCACACAATTTCGTGCTCAACTGTGTGCACCACCTCAACAATCTGCACATGTTGATACCCAATGCCCTCCGACCCCACCTTTACACTCCAAGCATCCTAACGACCCCGCACAGGAATAGAACTTTACCCCACCTCTTCCCAGAGCGTATTCGTCGAATATCCCTCTTCCCACTACAGAACAGAACCGTGACCCCGTAGCAGCTCCTAGCGCACCACGTCAACGTTCAATAAGCTACTGGGAACCCATGACGGGAGCATTCGATACCTTCTGTAATCTTCATAGCTAGAATCGCCTCTTTAGAGCTATGAAATAGTTGATCGTCAGTTCTTGAGAATACTTGTGCTGCAAAATGGGCGAGCAAGGTTTTGCGCCCGCTTTCTTGAGTATAGCATTCAACATTAGCTCTGGCTGCTTGACGGCTCTCAATTCCGCTCTCAGTTGCGATCAAGATCTCTTTTCCATGGCTGGAAACGCTGATGGGTTCTTCCAGAGCGATGAAAATGCCGCAGCACTTTGCACTGGTGCTTATCACAGCTCGGCAGCTTCGTGATGGAATAATTGCGCAGATGCATGTGCCAACGACCAGTTGAATGCGTATGGAAGAGTACGTGAAAATCTCTTGTGGATCTTCGATTACTTACACAAATTATAGACCAATGTCACTTGTCATGCCCGGAGTATCAATTTGGTTGAATTGAATCCTCCGGATATCGATTATGCCACCCAGACAACTTGTGATGTCATGGCCCTGTTCCTGAATGCATCAACAGGTGATATATGGCAGATGTATCAAAATCAAGACTGCATGCCTGATTTTGATTATACCGAGATTCCGGTTGTGTGTTTTCCCATCTCTTGTACTATTACCCAGCTAAACGCAAATACGACCTGGTAAGTCCACTCAAACCCATAGAAGCCGCATCAATTTGCAGTAGCAAATCATGACTCTCACTCACACTAACAACGAACACATTGATCAATTTGTCGCAATTCTTCCGGCTATTGGCAATGACACCACCACCACCACCACACTGACAACAAACTTTTCCTTATAAATAACCTGCAAAAGCAGCAATCCCGTCGACTAGCAACATTGTCCATCCATCAAATAATCAGCCAGTCAGACATCCATACCTCATAATTCCACATCAAGCTCTTCCTCCTCCCCATCACTTACTTGCCTTCCACTCTCTACATCATTAAATCATCAACCGCCGATCTCAACATCTTCCTCCCGTACCCATGATCCACCCCATTCGCCAACCTTCTCGCCACCTCATTCGCCTCAAACAGGGTAACCAATCTCCTCTTTCCCTCCACCTCTCCTCCATCATCCCCATCCCCCCCACGCTTCCTCTTCAACTCCCCCTGCACCCTCAAACACTCCTCCCAAACTCCTCTCGTCTTCTCCTTCTCCGTCGACACTCTTGATCCCCACTGGCTACTCAGTGTGAAACTAGCCATATTATTTGG
>LLKJ01000160.1:0-35555 GCA_002242865.1 Clarireedia sp. CPB17 | reverse complement strand
AGTATAAGGTAAGTGGGGTTCGTAACTCACTTGCGGCAGCAAACACCATGATTGCCCAGACACCCGCTTTGTAGCGAATCCATTAATAAAGTTATCGAGTATAGCACGTCGAATATAATGGCTAGGTTGAGGGAGAGTTTATAGGGGTAGTGTGAGGAAGGGGGAATTACTATTTCCATTTCGGGAGTCATTGTTGTGGGGTTTGGACGGCGAGTGAGAATTGGACTTTTTCTCAATACGGGTCAGAATATGAGTTCATATGGAATACAAATAGCTAGAGGGCTAGACTTCAATGAATTGATGGTATTCTCCAGTGTACTTGTATTCTTTGTAGCCCAATTATCGCCTCAAATGTAGATAAAATGTTTACCTGTCTGAGAATCCTACATATTCAGTCAACCTTGTCATTTCAGGTTACATACAGTAAAATGGTGCAATTATGTATATTACTAGTAATATTTGGAATCATGTACATCTAAGTATGAAGACTATAAATGACAGTAGTTCTACTGATCAGTGCAAACATCTTCCACCGAAAGTATGAATATGGACTATATTCCGCTTTGGGAAAGCAGATCGGCGGCGGGCAGAACTCACGATTAGGAATTAAACTCCGGAGGCATCGAACGAATAGAAATGTTTTTATACTAATTTTGATCAAAGTACATGTTAAATAAATTAGAAAAGCTTCCAATTTCCAAACCCAAGAAGACAAACAATACCGATATTTGACGGTCGTGATGAGATAACCGTAAACAATATGCTTTCCAACTCCTATCCTAATCTTAACCTTTTAGATGCGCAAGTACATAAATTTAAACAGAATAATATATACAGTGATAAAATGAGAATATGCAAAATAAGAATTCGATAAAGCGAAAGAAAAAATCATCTAATTGAAGATGCAACATGTCACAGCTCCACGCGTTCCAGCGCAGTCTCAAGATCCCGAAGGAATGAATCCGAACCAGGTAATTTCTTCACCCCAATGAACGACGAGTCTTCAGACCTATCATTGCTACTATCCGTAGACAGGTCTCTAATCCTTGTAGCGACGGTCTTACCCAACGGCGAACGACTGCGAACTGAGCGAAAGCCAGGCGGGGTCAAAAACTGAACATCAGGAGTAGATATCGCGCTGTCTCCCGTTCGGTATCCCATGTAATCGGACATGATTTTGACACCGCTTCCATAAGCCATCGGAGAAAGATGTCCTGGTGATGGAACTCTGGTTGAAGCTTGCATGGAGCTGATTCTCACGCTTGAGGCTTGCATAGAGCTGATCCTTATGCTTGATTCTTGGAAGATTGATCGTATAGGTGGTCGTGTTTGTAGGGCAGATGGTACGGATGTTTGGCCCCACATGTTGCTTTGAATAGGTAGAGATGGCATTGCGGGTCTGAGTCTAGGTCTTGGTTCGGTAGAGGGGTATTTCAGATCGTAGCGAGACTTTCCAATCCAGAGCATTTGCTCGTGTTCTCTGAGATATCGATCTCCTCCGAAGGATCTCTGTACGATTTCACGACTCTTCATACCAAGAGCTCGGAGTTCTGCTTTCTTCTCATACATGCGTTTCGTAATTATGTTAACCTCCTCTGGTGTGGGTTTGTCTATGATAGAGGGAGGTTTGAACCCGTCCGGATCATTCGCGTAAGGTGCCCATTGGTCAAGAAGCGCAAGCATATTTATTTGTGCTCTTGCGAGACTTCGTGCGTCGTTAGGAGCCACTACTTCGCTGAAACAGTCGCCCGTGTCGGGATCTGTGAGCACTCGAAGAGATGCTCCGACATCTGTACAGACTACAGGTGCTCCCGTAAGTGCAGCTTCACCAAGAGCTAATGGGAGTCCTTCAGAGATTGAGGAGTTGAGGAACACCCAAGTCTTCTTCAAGACATTGGTTGGACTTGCGGTCCCACAAAGAGTGACATATCCAGGAAGAGACTTTGAAGCTAAGATCTCGAAGCAGTCAGTCGAGTACGCTGGTGCTTTATCAATCGCGCCGTAGATGTCGAGTCGGTAGTCCTTGAAGCCCCACTCGTTCACAATGATATCAGCAGCTAAGATTGCTGTCTTGATATCCTTCGCATACCATACGTGGGATAACATGGTGACGGTAGGTAAGGGCGAGGTTGTCTCCTGAATAGGACTGAACTTGGAGATGTCTGCTGGTGGAATACCGTTGACAACAGGATCAATCTTTCGTTTGAATATGTTTCGATGTTCCAGCTCTCCACGACTTGATCCTATCTCAACTTCCCATCCGGGGTTGAAGAAATCCGCACACGGCAGAATAACATCGGCGTGATGGAGAGTTAGCTGACTTGTGATTTTCATGAGACCAAGCAATGAATTTCTGACGAACGGTGGTAGTGTGCAAAGATCCGAAGAGAGGTAGAGATTAGTCTCACGCCAACCTAGAATTGGAAAGTTAGCATTGAATATTTGAGATGCCGGAGGAAACTCCTGTCTCTATAGAAAGGATTAACTTACTGATAGCATGATCCCAGATCTGTAGCTGACATCCTCTTATCATCTTAAGAACGACACCGTAAGAAGCACTGACAGAATGATGGGATGCCTGGAAAATGGAAGGAACTTTTTCTGGAACCGGCAACGAAAAAATAAACAGATATCGGAACCAGAGATCAATCGCAGCATCGAGTTGAGCTATTGTAGGGATCTCGGTTTGAAACCAGGTCTCTGAAGGTGTTGGGCTCACGAGATCTTGGGATATCCACAAGTTCCGCCATGCATCCTTGACCACCCTGCTATTCCAGACTCCTGTCCAGTGCTTCGAATCGGAGAAGTATGCGTTGAGACCAACCAGAGCTCTTGTCGTTTGTAGAATGTCAGCTTGCGTAAAATGGCTTGTTCTAGCACCTTTGACTAGCGTTTTGAGAATCGGGATGAAGTTGCGTTCAATATCTTGCTTGGTAGACTCCCGTACGACGTGTACCACTTCCGAATCGAGACGATCTCTGAAGATGCCATGCGTCGGGGTGAGGAAGTCAAGACCCCAGATAGGAATGACCTTGAGTGTCTGAACATTTTCTTGGGTTTGATGCTTGGGTACACCAAAATCATTAGCACTTTCCGCGATCATGTACCATTTTGCTGACTTGAGGTTGTTGACCATATCTCGTCGACAGGCTGAGACTCCACCGCCTTCGTTAGGCCATGTTCCAGAGTCGGTAGCGAGAACATGTAATTCGTCCTTCTTAAACTCGGGTGCAGACCTGGTGCGAGCATTTGCACCGCCTCCTTGTCCGAATGCATAGAAATCAGCAATTTGGAATGCGAGTGGCGCCCAACCTGAAATAGATTTATCTAGGTCAATAACAGCCATGATGGCGTCTGCATTGTTGTGCAGATATTCCTCCGCTGATTTGAGATTGCCATGATCGCGACGGGAGAAGTATGGCCGCAGAAGTGGCTCTCTTCTAAGAAGTCTTTCATCTAGCCATCTCATTATGACGCCATCAAATGCGGAGTTGTCTTTCCAAGCTTTCCAAAGCCTCGATCGAGCTCGAGATGTAGAGACGGGATTCTTGTGAGTATTTCGACCAAGCCATCTAGGAAGGGCGTGCGAGTGCAATGATTTAAAACCAATCATAGGGTCATCGTGTCGGAATGAGAAATTGGTGGGTTTCTTGAGGACACCAAGATGATCCCACCTAGAAATTCATAGTCAGTACGATTTCATTCTGGTTCCAAGTAGTGACCTCTATAAACAGTGTGCTTCTGGTAACCGCACGTGCTTAGACATGTGAATAAAAGAACTTACTTGATCAAATCTGGTGCATCCACCGTTTCCCCATTCAACGTAGTGAAAATAGTAGGATGATACTTATGATCATACGACCATTGCGCTTCATAAACATCAGGACCAATGACAAAAGTAGCTTCCAGCACCTGGGAGTGGGGAATCCACTCGTCTAATCTTTCCAGATGTTTCGCGGGAGGGGCTGCCCAGGACACAGTGCAGGTCAGATGCGGGAGAACGAATTCGGCTCTCAACAACTCATCGTCAAAGTTGCTGTTTTGCCGATAGTGGCAATTAAAGCGTACCAAACTACCATCCAGCATGTAGGAACCTCGCTGGACAAGGCCTTGACTGTTAAACGAAACCTCTTCAAACTCTTTTTTACCTGATACGCAGCGTCGCGACATGGGATATTGGCGGTGATTCTTCGCAAGTCGTCTCTTTGGGACGTTTACGAAGTCGTAATCGTACTCGTAAACATTCATCTTGGAGCCATTAGAGTACTCTTCTCTTCTCAGAAGAAGAAGGTCTTTATTGTATATGCTGATTCGTTCAAGCTTTGATGCTTCTGTGGGCTCTTGGTCGAAAACGCCAGCGTATTGGTGGATCTCGAACTTGCCAGATCCTAACAAAGATCCATTAGAAGAGTCGGTCTCATTATTCTGACTACTCGCGTCCACGCCAGTACCTTCAGAAGGACGCACGAAGGCTGTTGAAGGGCCATTGGTGCTCTCAATGGAGATTTTCTGTCGTTTCAGGGAGACTGTAGTTCCAGTTATTTGTGTCAATAGCGTGCTCAAATTCTTTCTCCCATGGAGCAAGAAAGTCGGCATCACGATATCCTGTATTGTTTTCGTGTATACCCAAATACCGGTTACCACGAACAGAAATCCAGAACGTATATACCGCGGAGCTGACTTGAAGGTGTGGTCGAGTTCCCTTTGCAATTCTGGTTCCGCAACGAATGCTATCACAAATAACTTCAAGAAGTGGCCAGTGTTGTGATAAGCGGTACTGAACGGCACTTTCAATAGGCCCGTTAATGATTGAGACTTTCGTTTCGATGGTTCAGCCCGCCTGAGCAGATTCAGTACAGTGGGACTTTGAACTTGATCGACTTTTCGGGTGGACGCGGTTTTTGCATACTCCAATGTGTAGCGTTTCATGGCGATACAAACAAACGCGCCGAAGTTGCATCGACTGAGAAATGTTTCTATGGACATGTTCGTAGCTTTGTTCGATTGTAGCCAGTCCCGCTGGGCAGGGGTAACCGCATGCACTGGCTCAGTGCAACGAGCAATTATCAACGATCTAATGTCTGCGGGGAGTCCTTCCCATTCCAGATTTGGGTTACATCCTAGAGAAGTGTGGTGAAGAACTTCATCTTCGAACTGCAATGCCAATGATTCTGCTTGCGTTCGTGAGGCCTTAGAGAAGCTCAAATCATTTCGTAGGCTCTGAGGCACAAGAGTTTGCTCCAATAAGCCGGATGCAGATACAGATGCGAGCAACGACTCTAAGAGTGTGGCATCCTTGTGAGAAAGCATCGAGATACTTTCAGCACTAATGTGGAGTAATAATTCAGCAGTCCTATTGATGATTAGTGCCCATGATATATCATTGAATAATTTTCTAGAGCCGAATATGATGCGAAGTACTCGTAGACGGTCTAGTAATTTGGAGCTTGTACTTACGTTTGACAAAAGTTGCTGATGCTCGACTGCTGGTCCATTGAATTCATCATCTCACAACCAACAAAGACCTTGATAACGTCACCAGAATCGCAGCTTACAGCTTTCAAGTCTTTGAAGTTGCCAGATAATGATGCCATGGCGACACATTCAACAACAATTTTCCCACTCTCGAAGGCGACAATTGCTTCTTCCAGAAGCTGAACGCCTTCTGGAAAGGCCTCCAAGGCAAGACTAGGGAGAGAATCAATCGAACTGGCTTGAACTTCTTTGAAAAGCTGAACAGCATGTTGTAGAATGGATCGAATTTCCACACCAGGGTGAATGTTAGGTTCGGCTTGATACTTATCATCTTCACCAAGGGCATTGAGGTTCTCAAATGTGATGTGCAGTTCGTCCTGAGATAGTAGTAGTGGTCGGCCTGGGCTAGTGTACTCATGGTAAGCTTTTTCTGAAGATATCTTGCTCCACACGCAGCTATCCACATTTTTATTTGTGGGTTTTGTTCTTATACGTGCATAATAGAGAGATAGGAAGGCAGCTATCCAAGTAGCTGCACCGAGCGCGACAACATCACAGTACTCGAACTGTGGTAAAAAGTGTCTGAGGATCTGTCCTAGGGGCAACCCGATGATTACTGCCACAAGCAGCGGTTTTAGGCTTCGAGGTCCGGAGAAAATTTTGATGTACTGGATAGTATGTTAGCTCATGATCGAGTCGTAAAAAGAGTGAAAATTTTGGTACAAGGACATACTTGATAGAAGAGCAGGCCTTGAGTCGTGTTAGCAAAACACCTACAAATTGGGAGATTGTGACTTACCTGTATAAGCGCCGACATAGGCCACGAAGAGAAGAGTCGAGCTTTCTGTGCTATCGAAGACCCAAAGCAGACTAGAAGCAAATGCTAAACTCCATACATGGAACAATGTGTACCTGCCGAGCATAGACCAGAAAAGGTGCTTCCTAGCTTTGACTCCAGCTTTCACGGCTTCGGGAATAGAAGAGACGTCGCCGATCAGCATATTTTGACTTTTGGCAGTCATTGTATGAAGCCTCGTAGCATTTATATCGAGAAGTACGGCACCAATGAGGTAGTAAGCAAGTGCAAAACCAACAGGCATGCGGTACTTGGTATTGAATGCAGACAGTCCGAGGAGACGACCGCCTGCTAGGAGTGAACTCCACTTGTCGAGTAATGCGACGATGAAGTAAAGTAGACTGCATCCGACCTATTGAAAGTTAGTATGCACGTGCGAGGAGACCGGAGAAATTGTACCTCGTCACCAGCCTGGCGCCAGTGGATGAAAGCGTTGTGTAGTTTCAGGCCAGTTTGCATTTGCTTTAGAGTATCCAGTGCGACCTTTATTTGCATATTCCACGTCGATGAATAGGGCATGGGAAGTGGTGTACCAGAGTAGGAAGAGTACCACCCTAGTAAGAAGAGCGTGGCATCATAGCTATCAGCAAGTGATTTGACAACGGGGTCTTGGCACTTTCGACGAACGAGACCCCCGCGGGCATTTCTTATCGCCTCAATCATTGCAGTCCTTGCAATCCTTAGGGCTGCAGGATCAGTCATTCCTGAGAAAGTGTCTTCGTCATCATTTTTGTAAGTTTTAATGTACCATTCCTTGAGTGCCTTGTCGCTGATGGAATTGATGTTTTGGTGCCAAGTTACCCATTTCGATGCCGTATGTCGAGCTCCAATAGCAAGCAAAAATATGAATACATACAAAACAGATAGATAGATGTAAATGTCGTAACCAGGAACGAAAATGGTGGTGATGGGCGCGATGAACAGAAATGGAACAACCATGATAATGACGGGACGCCCAGATTGGAACGAACTACCCGGGTAGGAGAAGTTGGCAAGTGTGGCAAGTAATGCTAAATAAGTAGTCAATGCAAGCAGATATAGAAAGAAGATAACACCTGAAACGATGCTATCCCGTACACTGACAGCGGTAAAGCCAATCGCGCCGACAGCGAGGGTGAAGGCAAGACATCCGACAAGCCTCGTCACAACGAACATGTTCATTGCAGAGAATGCCATGGAAATGAGGTAGTAGGAGCCTCCACAGGTAATCCATGTGCCCCAGCCTCCAGATATCAGTAAGGAAATCATCAGAGCTAGTGTTGCCGAGTGTTGTTCTCTATCAGACATGCGACCGCTCAGGTAGAGGCCTTTTCCAGTCGTAGTCAAGAGTAAAATATCCAACAGCGCCGGAATCGCGAAGACGCTCAGAAAGGTAAACTTCATCGTCCCGGATAATCCAGGCTTCTTGAAATCACCGATATCAATCTTCGCAGCTGCATAAGCCGACGGAGTGGTAGGATCGGCATCAGTCCATATCGGAGGTTCTCGTCCGGCTTTGTGATGGCATTCACGATAACGGTTGGAAAGAAGCTTTCCGAACGAACTTGGGGTCATGTCAAAGTACGACTCGCACCGAGCTCCCGTAGCGAAAAGTTCCGCGAATGCAGCCGCCTGATCACTTTGGTCATTGAACAAGGTGTTCCTATCGGTGACCTCAACATATGCTTCGTCGAAGGCGTGCTTCCTCATCGCGCAAAACACAGCAAGACATAGAAGGTCAATGCGAGCATCAATCTTGTCTGCACTTGCAATGCTGACGAGGCATTTAGTAATACCTTGTAAGTGATCCAGTTTCCTCTCTTTCAATATGAGTGTCAGCGAGTCTTCAATCTGTCTGAATAGATCCAGTGCGTTCGTCTCTTCTGGATGCTGAGTTCCCATGCCGAGATACCAGTGTGTCCGCAATTCAATGACCTTTTGCGGTGTCAATTGGCCACCAAGGTATCCAAAGGAACAGCCGTCCTTGACTTGCATGAAGTCTGTAACAGCTAGCAACTGTTTTTCGCATGCAGATGATAGCAGTTCAGTGAAAATGCCGTCTCCTTTAACCGAGGATAAACTCAGAAACTGAATAAATCGAAGTAATTCAGACGGCGACAGAGCCTCGATATCGTTGATCAGCCTAGGTGAGAGCGAAAAGAATGTAGGAAGACTTGAAAATCTGAAGAAAGCGATCTCAGCCTCAAAGCATTCGTGGCGCGGGCAGCCACGACTTGACAGAAACGTATGGAGGATTGTACCCGAAATTTCAGAGCAATTCCTCGAGAGAAAAATATCAAGTACACCGTCGTCCAATGCGTATACCGCCCAGAATCTAACATTTGGTTGTGCCTGAAACCCTGAGTCAAGTCCTTTGTAGACTCTAATATTCTTATCTGGCTCACTAGAAAGTCCAGAAAGCTGTTGTGCAAGCTCTTGAATAGCTGCAAGCCATCCAAAACCTTCTAGCATAGCCTGAGGGGAGTTGCAAAATCGACCAAGAGCTTCACCAATGTCTTTCAATGAAGTGATGTCAATTTTTTCAAGAAGATCACGCGACTTTAACTTCTGCTGAGTCTGCAGAACATCATAAAAGTCCTTCTTTGAGACGTGGACACCCAACGGAAAGCAGCCCATAAAGTCGTTGGATGTGCCATTAGGTGTAGTGGAGATAGGATTATCTGGGGTTCTCTCCATAAAGGCACAAGGCCCTTCCGAAAATTCTTGATCCTGCGAGCTGGTAGAGAAGAATGACTCAGTAGGTGTGGGTGATCGACTACCAAACCTTACAAGATCGTTTTCAGACGTTCGAGCGGTTGTGGCCGTAGAGAGTACTTTATGTTTCGAATGACTTTGTAAGGACTGGCCAACGAATGACGCATTGATGTTCTCTATTGAGGGTTGAAGATCTGTGTCAACAGATAGGAGATCCAGTAGAGTTTCGGCGTGGGACCATGTTTCCCCCACGTATCCGCTGGTGATCTAGGTCAATATCAGCGCATTGCTTTACTTTATTTGTCTTCCATGCAGATGCAAGTAGAATTTACTACGCTTGGGGAACATACCTTGTGATTCAGACGCCATTTTTTATGAGCCTCCATCACTTCAGGTTCCTTGAGCCAAGAAAATGCCCCTAATGGCTCCTTCTGATCTCTATCGGAAGCCAAAGCTCGTAGCTCAGATACATAGATAATGAATGGCAATGCGCTATAAAACTTACACCATTGGTAGGTCCTTCTGATAACTGCATTGAGAGGAGTCGCATCATCATCTAGAGTCTCCCATGCACAGATGGTGAATCGTCTCAAACATGCCTGAGACACAAATGCCTTGATGGCCGGTCTCATCTCCGCCATCTGAAATGCATCCCGTTCCTCTCCATTCGCAGAAATGGTACCGTTGCGTATAATCAAGCCATCGACTTCCTGCAACTCGGCAAGCTTTGGATTTGACAAGAAACCCGGTGAAGACGTCTCTAGGTAGATAGAAAAACCAAGCTTGTGGGCGAAGACGATCAGTTCTATTACTAGAGGGTTTGACAGACGCTCGGTCCAGTTAGCAAGCAGAATGCCGGTGAAGCAACACACATCTCCAGGACCTTTCGAAGAGTCTATCAATTTCTTTATCCACTCGACGGCGGCCACCATGGGATTTTCATGATTAGGCTTGATTTCATCGGCAATGTCGAGCCGGGCAAGAACATACGTAGGGCTCTCGTATACGCCACAAGAAAGAACGTTGATAACATTCTGTTGCCAGGCATCGACGACAAGAAGGTCCCATCTTGCCAACAAACTTAGTTCATCCGTGGTTGGTGTTGAGTTAAACGGTCCAAGATGAACGCCGAAGCTTTCGGGTTTCTTGCCGGCTCGAACAACCTTGTGAGGGCGCTGACTGATTTGCTTGGCAAGATACTTCTTGACAGCGGAAGAAACGGGCTGGTCTGCAGCTTTTCGCTCCTAAGGTACGTAAGCTGAGAGAATGGATTGACAGATGATGTCGCCATCCAGAGAGTAGTGAGAGAACCGCAGATTTGCGGTGAGAAATGCTCGCCGAGTACTTACTTTGTATACTTCTATTAACTTTCGAAGTACGACATAGAAAATGAAGGAAATTCCAAGCCCAAGTGAAACAAGGATAAATGCAATGAGAATCTGGCGGACCATTCATTAGCAAGAAACCATAGGGAGTATATGCAAGCTTACAAACTGCCACCAGTCTCTTATTAAATCCCTCCAGGAACCAACTTCGACGCCTGTAATTTGAGCCATAATTAAGTGAATAATAAAGAAACTATAGAATTGCCTCGTTCTCACCGACGAGATAGAACGGCGAAAGGTTACATACAAGAGCTGCGTGAACGTTACAAGTCAAAGAGAGAATGCAGAGAAGGTAGGAGAAGCATGAAGCAGTATAAGCCGACATAATTAAAAACAGAGGTCGTGAAAAGGTTTTCCATCGTAAAGTGGAAGTGGCACCGACAGCACGGAATTTCGACAAATCCCCCGAATGCTACTCATCCATACGAAGCACGTTCAGTCGTCAGCTCGTGGAAAGCGCTACATGCAAGTCGTGGTGCCAGGAATAGAACTATTTGCGAAGACCCATCCTCAACCTACACCGTCTCCTAGGTTCTTGGTGTGGCCTAATCGGGTAACCGACTTCACAGAGGGTAGGCAGGCAAAGAGCACGAGCGCTCCATTGAAGCACCCGTCTACGCTTTAGTTTGCAGACACGAAAGACAACAAACAGAGCGCAGACTGAACGGGCCATCACTCCACCAGTCCACCAGCCCAGCAGGTGGTCGGTGATTAGTGGATTGTCCGATAATGGCTCCGGATCTTGGGGGCGTAGCTGCAGAGTGAGGATCCGCTTCCAGATCGTGGGGTGGTTGGGATGATGCCATAGCTACAGAGCAGGGGATGGATACCACGGAAGGATTGTAGAATCTTCGCCGCGGCCGCCACACCATCCAGCTTGACATCACGAAATTCCAATCGAGCTGGTGGTGGATGGTTATTCAGCTTCGCCCATCACCGTCGTCTTTCTATAGAACGTCGCTGTCACGGTATGTTGCATTTATGCTGTGCGACCGAGCCCGCGAATCTGTGTTTGGGGAAATGAAGGGATGGGAGAAGGCTGTCGGGTTGTAGAGGCGCGTGTGATCGGGTTCGTTTCGAATCCCTAGAGGGTGTAGTGGGACGAGTACGGTTAAGCCCCGGGATTAACAGCGTGCATGGGTTGCGATTGGCTGCTTCAATCGGCTAACGTCTTGGAAGATCGGTTGTGCGTTTGTGGTAAAACTCCGAGAACATCAACAATATCCGGCGTCGAGTAAGGTGGGAGGGTAGGTGCGATAGGTAATGGGCGTTGAATGAGACGGAAGGAGAGTCGGGAATGGATTTGACCCCTTCATTGGAGTTTTCTTGCGCCAGCCATCATTGGCTGATGACATTCAGCTGACTGCCTAAGAAAGCCAAGCGCCGACGTGTGTCTTACCCATTCGAGTAGTATTCTGACGACAAATCTAGTCCTGCTTACTGGATTTAGTACCTTTTTCGACAGTTCCCCCCCGGACCGTTGCACGGGAAGCTCATTCGGTCTCACGTCCACCACCCACTTAGTCCGACCACAAATCTCACTGCCAACTTTAATATAACCTCCTTCTTGCATATCTCGTCGTCATGGGTATACATTGCACATTGCATGGTTCTCTCTGGTTCGCTACTCAGGCCATATCACCCATCAGACTACCAAAAATGAGTGACCGCCTCATACCTACTACTACTTGCCAAGTTGCCAGACGCCCCCCTCCCCATGGACTACGCTAGGCATACACTTTACAGCACATTGGTGCGCGCGGCCAGATCCACACAATATGCAGTCATTTCGAACCATTGAATCTTGTCGGTCTCCTCTAGTCAGGATTCTCGCCCGACTTTTGCTCTGTGCCGCTCAGCTGTCGAAAAACAAGACGTGTGCGAACCTGTTCAGCTACTCTATCTCAATATACGTCGTCCATTCCGTCATTTGATATTCTTGATGAACCTTGGTATATCATGCTACGTTACTGGACCTTGCTATTTTTCATCTAGTAACATTCGTATCGTATCTCCACTGCATTTCCATCATGCATACTCTTCGCCTCATAGCATCTATTTTGAGCTACATTCATTGATCCCGTGTTTCTAATCCTCCAAACCCCTCGACCGAGCTCTTCGTTATTCAGTTGTGGGCTCAGTCTGAGAGAAAAACTTCCGTCCACAGGTAACGTTGGCTTGGTTGCGAATTCAATAGTTTCTCTCTTACGGTAGCGGTGGAGAGTAGAAGACGAGCCAGCTCACATGGTTTGAAAGTGGTCTTTGATCTACTTCATATATCGAGGGTTCACCTCATCTCTAGGAAGGAAGATCATCATCATTTCATTTCTCCCCGAGTAAACTGAGGGATATACCACTCATTTAGACGGACTCCTGATCCAGTCACCAAGTTTTCGAATCTTCCTTTTTGGCGGCATTCATCATGCTGCTCCTACCCCACATTCTGCCACTAGGCTTGTTCCTGAGTGCAGCTCTTGGCCATCGGGTCAATCGACGACAAGGCTCCGTATCCGGGGATTCGTTAACTGTCGCTTCGGAATCTGTTGCCATCACAAACGGCCAGTCTCTCCAAACATCTACTGTTCCTCCTGCACCTTTGAAGACAATCATCGTCGGCAACGTTAAGGTACTTGCAAACACTACAGCAGCCAAAGCAGACGCAAAGGTCGTCGTAGCTGACACTGCGGAAACCGTCGCCTCTACTGTTCTTGTTATTGCACGAGATTCTGTCTCTGCATATTCGGTATGGTCCGGTCTCAACGACCTTGGTATCCCCTACCAAGTATTAGTTGTCCCTTCGGCCGGTGTCACCCTACCTCAGCTGAATAGTTCCCTGACGACTGGAAACTTTGGCCTCATTGTTGTCTTGTCAGAAGTCAGCTATTCTTATCCAGATGTGGGCTACCAATCAGCGTTAACCAGTGATCAATGGCAACAATTGTACAACTATCAACTTTCGTTTCGTGTTCGCATGGTCAGATTGGATTCTTATCCTTCTGCAAGCTTCGGCACACAAGCTTTGGGTTCATGCTGCAATGACAAGGTCGAGCAGCTTGTTTCCGTTTCCGATACTTCGGGTTTCCCTAATGCAGGACTCAAAATGTATGTACACTTACTCCAATAATGTTTAGTGCGTCTACTGACTGAAAAATCCACAGTGGTGCCGGAGTTAGCACTCTAGGACTGTACCATTATCCTACTCAGATCATCAACTCAACTATTGCAAGAGAGTTTCTGCAGCTTGGACCATCTTCAGATGGTACATATACGAACAAGAGCACGGCAGGCGTAATTAATAATATTAATGGCAGAGAACAGGTAGGTTTTGTTACTCTACATTTAGGACATTAGATTGACATCTCTAGATGGTATTTTATGTGCCATTCTCCACAGACTGGTCCTCGACATCAGTCTATCTTCAACACACATGGATTAACTGGGGCACAAGAGGCTTATGTAAGTATTCTTTCCTCCTTGTCGCGTTCAAACTAATCGTTGTAGATGCCGGGTATCGAAGAGCAGCTTTCTCAACACAAAGTGAGTACCTCCTAGTCACGTGATGAAGCATTACTAACGAATTAACAAGTTGATGATATGTTCCTGTAAGCACTGTGTTCACACGAGACAATCTCGGTTTAATTTATATCTTCATGCATTCATAATCAATTCGACAAATAAAAATTAACGCATTCTATAGTGAATCAGACATTTATAGCCCTTCGGGAACGACCTATCGCATTGGAACTGCAGACCTGGCACAACATATCACCTTTATGAATGCAATCAACAGCAAACTCAATCCTGGAAGCAAATGGTGGATCGAGGTAGGACATAATGGAAATGGCAACATTGAACAGTCGGATAACAAGGATACAACTGGCCAGGTGAGTTCGCCTGATGAGGTTTCCGGGTCCTCGTAAATCATTAACCTTGGTGAACTCTGGTCGGGTGCTAATTTAAGGGTAGATCTGCAAACCTGGACCCATTGAATACGGGAACCAGATAGACACTCCATTAGAATGGGTTAAGCCCATTGGATCCGGAACGAATCTCTGGCCTGGGTCTCCGACTATCTACCCGAACTATACAGCTGCCTGCCTCAACAACGATGCACTGAAAACATGGTGGACCATTCCCTCGAACCTCAATGCTTTCAGTCATGTCAGCCATACTTTTACTCATGAAGATCAGAACAACGCTACCTATGCGGACGTCTTTAAGGAGATCACATGGAACCAAGCTTGGCTAGCTGCGTCCGGAATTGCTTCTGCGACAAAGTTTAGTCCAAAAGGATTGATCCCTCCTGCAATCACTGGTCTTCATAATGGAGATGCCCTTCGAGCTTGGTCTGTAAATGGTATCACCCATGCCATTGGCGATAACACAAGACCTGCACTTTTGAACCCAGTCAGTGAAGAACCCCGTGTGATTTCGAGACAAATGAGTGCTAATCACTTCACAGAACAATGAGCATTGGCCCCTGATCACGACTGTTGCAGCCAATGGCTTCGACGGAATTCAAATTACTCCTAGATGGGCAACAAATATCTACTACAACTGCGACCTTCCAGCTTGCACAGTATCCGAATGGATCAATACCTCTGCCGGATCCGGAGACATCAATACTCTTCTAGGTGTTGAAAAACAGACCAACGTTCGGCATTTGCTTTCACTTCATCATGATCCCTTCATGTTCCATCAGGCTAATCTGCGCTACACCGGGGCCGCATCATATACAATCAATGGTGTCACATCAACACTTTCTTTGTTCGAGGCATGGGTCGAGACTGTGACGCAGGAGTTCGTTCGACTGTAAGTCAACCTCTACTTTATGAGATCCCAAGGTTTAATCTAACACTTCCAAGGGTTGACTGGCCTTTGGTTACCTATAAACACGACGATGTAAGTAACAGCGACTCACTTTTAAGCAAGCAACTAATCAATTCCGCAGCTCGCAGCACTCTTTGCCAACCGTATGACCCGTGATGCCTGCAAACCGGGTTTGTCCTACGAAATTGATGCCACTGCCGGGACTATTACTGGTGTGACTGTCACCACAAATGGCAACACATGCTCTGTCCCCGTTCCAGTCACATTCCCAGGATCTGTAACCGATACACAGGGAGCGACTAGCGAGAAGATTGGCAACGATCCTTTGACACTGTGGGTCCCAATGTCAGGCCAACCTGTCAAGTACACTCTTAGCGCACCAATCCCACTGTAATACTTCAAGAAGGAGCTCTCTTTGTGTTGAGAATAGGAGGTGCAATGACTCGAGCATCACTAGCTCGTACTGTCGTATGGTAATTTTCATTCTTCCCTCGGTGACGCGTCAGCTGTCTCCGAGACCATTTGGTTCAGAATTTGGTGCTTCATGTCTACTTAAAAGAGGATTATCACCGCACAGATATAGTTTCCTTAGCTTTAGGATAAATTGGAATTTATGTCAACCTTCCATTACTGCAGTTTGTTCTATCGTCTTGAGTGCATCACGCATTCCAAAAAGCCCTTAATTTCAGCCAATCTCAACCCCTACAATTAACAACAGTTACCTATGCCGATACCTACTACATCTAGAATACCTGGTCTACGCGAGCTACCTACTTCCCAGCAATCTGCTTGAGCCCTAAGCACCCTATCAGTTACCTATCAGGAGGTACTACGTCTGTAAGTCCTCGGATAAGATCGGCGAAACGGGGTCCACCCACATTCTTTCCCACGATCGAGGGGGGGAAATTCCGAACACGGAATCCTCGGGTCACACAACATATTTCGAATCAATCACGCCACACCCAATCGTGCTACCCGAGCCGAAGAATTCATACACTAACGATCCAACTAGATCCAACACCATCTACCCCCATGCTTCAAAAACAAACATCGTTTCCCCGCAAATAACCCCCTATCCTTGTTCCTGCACCCCACCTCCTTCGGATGCCACCCTGTTGTAATGTGTTTTATTTGGCTGATCATGTCGGATAAGTCATGCGACTTTGGGGTTTTCGCACGGCAGGTAGGACATGCTGTGGCTTACTTACCGAATGTACTGTCGTATAGCTTCATTTTTGCTTCTACTCCTCGTGGTGGGTAGATACGTATTTTACTAGGTTTTGGCTATCGGACGAGGGGCGCACAGTAGAGGCAGGAGGGAAGATCTATTTTCGTCTCCACAAGATCTAGACAGACCGCGACGTTGAACAGACGCACAAGAGAGACACGCAGTGCAGACTTGAACAAGCGTATACGTATACGAAGTGCAGACTGTACAGCCGTCCTATCGCAACAATACACTACTACATGATCCACACATGTCAGCTCTCGGCGACTGATTTTTCGATGGACTAGTCGTATAATAACACAATCCGACTCGAATCTTACGACCGAAATTTTACCAGCTCAGTCATCCGGCCGCGGAACGGTGCGGTAGTATTGATGACCATTCAAAACCCGCTTACATCAGTAACACCACCACGTCGACATCCCCTAACGCCCTCAATACTACCACACTGAAAATCCTAACTTCCTGAAACTCTGCCACAACCAGAAACTAATTACCTAAGAATGCACGCCAAGACAGGGTCCACGGAGACACAGAATATGCTAAAGCTGACGTATTCAGTTAAAAGCGACGTACATATTAATTGGGATGCCATTCGACGCTGCGTTTTCAGCTCCAGTTTGAATTGGGAAACTCTCGTAGGCTTTTTCTTTCCTTAGTAGCACTCTCAGGCTTTTCTTCGATGACAACAGTATTGAAAAGTCACTGCGGTCAGGCTAGGCACCATACGAGGATAGGTTGATTAGATAGATTCAGCGGGTCGACTGGGGCTGTGGTGTGTTTTCGTGCGGGCGGTGCATACTGCTTCCACTATTTCATCATTCGCGTCCTTTACTATATCTATCCACCTGCTGAATATGATTTGGACTTTTTTCCAAGCAGTAAAAACTTTGGCACGCAGCTTACTGGGGGTTTCCCATCCGAAATCCGAAAAAAAGAAACCATCTGATAATATTTCACGCTTGATCACCTAACCCCCCGGAAGACAGGCCCCTCGTTGAATCCCCTCTTTTATCCCAAAGGAGCCTCATGGTCCTGCACGAATCATAGCTCACGCACTATCAGAATGTCGTCAGGAGGGATCTTCAAGACACCACTCACAACAAACACACAAAGCGAGATGAAGTCCGACGAGGAAACATCACCACACCGCAAACCTATACCGACCACTCGCTCCAACCAGCACAAGATTTTCACCCGGAAATGCAACATCATCCTAGCACTAATATTCCTCTTCGTTCTCGGGATTGCCCTAGCACTGGGCTTGACATTTAGTCTTCGGAAAAAACACAACGATGGTGGTGATGGTGATGATACGAATCCTTCTACACCCCCACCAATTCCTACCAACCCTACCAATGCATCATTTTGGACCCCAAATCTGAACACGACCTCATCAAATACCTGGAATATTAATCTCCTAACGCCGCTTGACCCCGGCAACATCTACGACAACACGACAATCTACGATATTGACCTCTTCCTGGCAGCGAATACCACTCCGGCCGTAATCCGTACCTTGCATACCCAAGGCCACAAAGTAATCTGTTATTTTTCCGCGGGCACCATCGAGAACTTCCGACCTGACACCTCCCTCTTCCAAGCCTCCGATTATGGGTCGCAGCTCCCGGACTGGCCCAACGAGCACTGGGCGAACATCAGCTCCCCGAGCGTACGCGCCGTGATGCTCTCCCGGCTAGACCTTGCCGCGAACCAGTCCTGCGATGCCGTCGACCCGGACAACATCGACGGGTACTCCAACTCCAACGGGCTGCATCTCACGCAAGCGGATTCCATCTCCTACATGCAATGGCTCGCCTCGGAAGCCCACGCGCGCGGCCTCGCCATCGGCCTCAAGAACAGCGGCGAGATTATTAATCAGGTGCTCGACGCCGTGCAGTTCGCCGTCAACGAGCAGTGCGTGCAGTACAACGAGTGCCCGACCTGGGCGCCGTTTGTCGGTGCCGGCAAGCCCGTGTTCAACATCGAGTATCCGCACAATGCACCATCGATCAGTCAGGTGCAGCGCAACGACATATGCGGCGCGCAGCACACGGGAGTGGGTTTTTTCACCGTCATAAAAAAAATGGACTTGGATGATTGGGTCGAGCGATGCTGAAAATTGCATGGCATGATGTGTTTCGCCTTCTTAACTGGTCGGCTTGCTTTAGCCTGAATCGAATACGATGTGGCTGGGCAAAACACCTCTCGTGTCACCAACCAGCTCCATATTATTCTTTCTCGGACGCCTCATTTAGTAGCCATGGCATGGCCGTTCTTTGCCCTCTGCATTGTCTCATAAATTAAAATATTCCTTTTCCACTTACCCTTCTCAGACACTGTGATGACGCTAGAACTCGTAAATGATGGTGCAAATAAGGTTCGTCTCGAGCTCCACACACAAACAGTCCCCACTCCGAATACGACAAAACCCCACCCGAATTATATTTTAGTGCCAGCTTGCTTAGATACGCGCGCTCGGGAAAAGCACCGTTCCCGAACCAGCACAGGTTCCGCGTATCGATGCATCGCGCTGGTCGAGGTTTTAATATACGACATGTGGAGATCCCTGTGCAAATCGATCAATCTTTGACACATAGAAACCAGGCGCCCTGCCCATGCATGGACGTAAAGCAAAGCGCCTAGTCATGCATCAGGTAGCCAAAGCCAAAGAAATATTAAAAATACATCGGCATATTGACGTGCTGACGAAGCTGAGAGCAGCCAGCTGCCCGTTTGGCAACGACGGGCTTGCTTGCTTGCGGGCTTGCTTGCCATAGGCCTGGTCGGAGCATGATGTGCATAAGCCCTACAGCTGCATACGCCTACGCCGGGTGTTCCAATGGGTTTGCCCCGACGAAACGAGCCGAGACGAGACGAGACGCGCCACCCACCTCCCGAACGCGATTCCTACTGCAGGCAGGCAAATATTGATTATAAAAGACGTCTAACGGGGCAATAATTACGAGCAGGTTTTGTTGGAAAATGTGTGCAGGAGCAAGAGCAGGGAACTGTGATGTAACCCGTCTTAGCCGTTTGGGGGAACTTCGCCGAGCCGTAGTTTCGCCTTCCAGTTGTGGGGTAACCCACCCACGCCTCCCCACGCTAGAGGATGAACAGCACAGAATATACTTCGTATGCGTTGCTGAGATGCAGCTACGCTCAGCTACCGTAGTCATTTACCGATCCTTGACTCTTCTACTGTACTGGTTTGACAACAGGAATAGTATTCGAAAAGGGAAAATAATACTCTAGAGAACTGTCCCGCCATCGTCAGATTTTGTGCCATACAACATCCAATTGACCTTAAGTCATACGGAAATCAGGCCCGGTTAGCAAATTAGACTTGCTCTATTCCTACTGAGCGAGCCGTGCCATGAAGATGGACAAAAAGCCCTTGGAGAGTCATACCAGGATTCGAAAAATGGGCGCAGGGGGTTGCCGTCTCACTACATGTACCTTTGGCCGAGAAAATTCCCGAGAAGGCGCCAAGCTCACGATCAGATATATGGTTACTTGGCACACCCACGGAAGAATTTTCCCATCCACCTTTGCGCTTTTTCAAAAAAAGAAACAGCACACCCGGAACTTGCAAGAGGGGCTGCCGTTTTCAGCCAAGATCCATCTCACAAAAAGGATGCAAGATCATGGCTTGAGCATAGGCATTCTATTCTCGGGTCCGACATATAGTACTTTGAAACTAGTGACCACGTTGCAGCATTGATCTAGAGATGAAGGCCATGATCGAAAAGCTCGCCCCAGAAATCCTTCTCAAACATTAATCGCTTGGATGAATTGATCCCAATGAACGCCCAAACTGGTATAGAAATCTGAAGACTGGCTCGTGATGAAAACTGTTCCAACAAGTGGCTCGAGCTGCTTGATCTGAGATCCCACATCGGACGATGCAGTCATCAAAGAATGGGGTACCGAATGCATTATACATGCGAGCCGTTCTGGAACCACATCGAGCTTCGTGAGAGCTTCTTCGCACCCTTTTTCATAATATGTTTGATGACTTGCTTCAAAAACCACAGCAATGTCAGGCAAACAAGGTCCTCGCATCAGTCTCCAGTGAGGGACTGTTCCTGGATTGTGGATAACCTGTTCGTATAGACATGAGTTAGCTTTCAGCTGTGTTGTAAACGCAACCATTAAGGCTTACTAGACGCTCAACTCCGAATCCAGAAGAGTTTTTTACCAAGGAAGTGATGCTTCCAAGGAAAGAAGCATTGGCTGAGCTCCATTGATTTGGGGTCTCATCGAAGAAGATGCCTCGGATGCCGAGTTCATTACCATCGAGCCTCCATTTGGCGTAAATTAAAACATCTTCTAGAACAGCGGAATATTGCCTGGTTGCATATGCAGTGGACACATAGCCAACTACAATAGCATTAGGGTGGGAATTTAACTTCCGTATATCTCTGGAATAATTATCGTCTAGCGAGACACCTGGGCCATTGTGAGGATTGACCACGATGATGAATTTGATTTTCGGATACGTCGAGATGCTGTTCCTTCAGTCAGCCCCCGTCTCAATATTCTCCGGTCCCTTTCGCCCCCTTAACTTTCCTTTGGAATAAGCCATCCCATGCACCCGGCGATGGGTAAATGTAGAGGGGGACAATGACATTCATCTTAGAAAGCATGGTCGAGAGAGGTGGGCTAAGAGACATCGCCTGAGATGGAAACTGTGATGATGAAAAAAAATTGGAGTGCCTCAAGTGCTGCAACCCAACTTCCTCTTATGCTGAAAATTTTTGCGCGCTCCACCTAAAGAAGGAAGGCCTCAAAGCCCCTATATCGAAAATTCCAAAATGGATAACTGGCTGAACTCGGATGAGAGGAATTAAACTGTGTTCCAGCACCGATGAATTCGTGTGGCCCAATATGGCACGCAAGAAAATCACGTAGTTGCGTGCGTCGTTGTAAGGAGGCAGTGATATATTCCTAGGACCACAAAATTAGCTTGGGTACTCCAGAAGTATAATATGAAGTAGTCAGGTCTTGGAAAGAACACAATCCAAACATTTTACCTTATTCCTACCACGATCCAATCATCACTATGCCTTGTTCCACAGCTTCGGGATCCTCGTCTCCAGCAAGAGTGTCTTACGGTAACGAGACTAACCCCCTCGGTACACCGTTGACAGAAAGATCCCTATTATTCGACGACGATGATATTGATGTCGCCGTCCGCAAGTCTATGACTGATCGCTTTATATTGGTAGTTGGTGGCTGCGGATTCATTGGCTCCCATACAGTGTGGGAACTTGCTAAAGCCGGGTATAATGTGAGGTCCCCCTTCGCTAGTTCTCGACACGATAACTAACCAAGCATGCAGGTGGTTGTGGTCGACAATCTAAGCAATTCGTTCGTAAATGTATTCGAGAGAATTGAGCTAATGGTTGATCACCATTACGCAGCCCAAAGCAAGAATGGGCAGCGTCCAACGCTCAAGTTTCACCAATCAGACTACCGGGATATTGCCAAAATGACAGCAATTCTCCAAGAGTACGACTACCCTATGAGTTTTGAATCCAGCTCAGACACTTTGTGCGACGATCAACGTTCTAGAATCTCTGGCGTGATCCATTTCGCGGCCTACAAAGCCGTTGAAGAAAGCATTCAGCAGCCGTTGAAGTACTACTCAAACAACGTCGGTGGCCTGATCGATTTCTGTTCCCTATTGGGCAATTTCGGCATCAAAAAACTTGTGTTCAGTTCCTCAGCAACAGTCTACGGGACTATTGCTGATAGCGGAATGCCTCTCCGCGAAGACTTTGTAGATGAGTCCAGTTGCACTGGCCTCACCAATCCATATGGACGCACTAAGTGGATGTGTGAGGCGATCTTGAGCGACCTAGCGAAATCCGATCCAGACTGGGAAATCACTGCATTGCGTTACTTCAACCCCATCGGATGCGATGAATCAGGACTTCTAGGTGAAGATCCACGAGTCGCTGCGACGAATCTGATGCCCGTCGTGTTGAGAGTGCTCACAGGAGCATTGTCATCGCTGAGCGTGTACGGCAGCGATTATGACACGGTGGATGGCACTGCTGTGAGAGATTATATCCACGTCACAGACCTTGCGCGTGGACACTTAGCTGCTCTCAATAACGGACCAAGTGGTGGCTTCAGGGTCTACAACCTTGGAACTGGTCGAGGTTATTCGGTTCTGGAAGTCGTCACCGCAATGGAGCACGCAACACGCAAAGCAGTGCCTGTAAAAATTGTTGGTCGAAGAGGTGGTGATGTTGGGAAATGTGTAGCTCTATCCAGCAAGGCAGAGATGGAATTGAGATGGAAGACCGATAAAAGTCTTGCGATGTGTTGCGGGGATCTCTGGCGTTTCCTTGAGTCTTCCGCCAACGTAGTGAAGGAGAAGGTGTTTTAATGGGCGGCGCGCGTGTGGAAAAATTCTTGGAGGATGATTTAATTGTGCTTTATTCCTTTCTTTTCAAAAATTCCGATGGCGCGGTCATAGTGTATACCTGTTAGTGTTTGTTATTAAATCAATCACCCAGAAATGATGTCTGTTTCGCGATAACAAGGAAGCTTACGTGTGGATCACATGACTTGACGCGTGACATTCTGAAGCCGGAGGGGAATGGCGACGTGATGCAAGCCATCTGCATTTTGAGTTTTCTTACGCTCATATATCAGCCAAGTATAAGCTCAGCCCGGGTAACGTTGCTTGAAGCTACAAGATGACCGTTACGTGAAGCAATCATCAAGTGCATTAAAGTAACCTTAGATGTAACCAATATCTCGTATTGGAAATCACTGATAGCACGCACGCGGACAACAGCTTTAAAAATCCAAGACAGATATTTACACAGAGGGGTATCATTTCCTGCTCCAACTTCAATATGCTTACCCATATTTGATTTTGCCATGCAATGCAACGAAGTGCAGTAAGTAAAATAACACAGCCTATAATACAGATCATCGAATGTACACATCATGCAATTTATTCAGTCCATCTCTTTACATGCATACGCCTCATATGTGTCATACCTCGTGCATAAGTTCCTTATCCCAACAGCCAGTGTTTGGGATCCTCCTGGGTATGTTTCTTTGACCACAACTCAGTCGTTGCAATTTCTTTGATCTGGGTGTCTGCTCTTGTCTTTCGGATCACAGGAACAGCATAGATGTCGTACACAGATTTATATTCATCAGCCTTGGAAGAAACAGTAAGGCTCCATAGGTCATCATCATTTGCCCTAAGCGCAAGCGCTGAAGGAGGCGTCCACATCTGTGTGCGTTGTGCAAAGGATGATCGCTCAAGCGAGGGTAAAGATTCTGTGGATAGCGAAGATTTCTCTAACCTCGTAGCTGAATCTGGATGTCGAGGAGAGTCAAAGAATTTGGTTGAAATGATGAGCCAGTTGACGCTGTTCTCGGGTCTCGAAACAGGTACGAAAAGTTCGGTGGATTCGAGCTTCTCAAGACGACCTGGTAAGACATATTGGCGACTAGTGCTGTATACCTTGAGCTCTTTAGAAAATATATCGGGCAGGGAAGCTGACAGCTTTTGGACATTATTCCATGTACCATTGTTTTCGACGACCTCTGTTTGTGGATGCGGTGTCCACAACTGAGACCTGGACAGTGGCTCCAGCATGAATTGGTCGAACAGTTCGTGAGTTTTCTCCTCTGCCAGATTATCTTCGAGGCTACTAGGAGATAAATGCTTAGTCGTACTAGATGAATCATCTTCACTGACGATATTTTTGGTAGACAGTTCTCCGATCACCACTTCCCCAGTGGATGGCGCACTCGATAGCCTCAACCAATCCACCTTCTTTCTCCCCCTTCCCCCGCTCGGCACTCTAAATAGTGCTCTCGATTCCAGCCTCTCGAGCCCGAGTTTTCTGACACTTGAGAATGTCTTGACAGGTCCAAGCCCACTCTCTACATCAGCGAACAGATCTGGAATATCTGCAAGAGCTGCTGAACCAGCCGCCCACATCATAGATTTACGAAGGTTTCTCGTTGGAGGTGGTGTCTGTCTTCGGAAGAGAGGAAATATTCCATTTATGGATTGGCTAGAGCTGCGAAGCCAGTCTCTTGATACAGATTGCACGGGCACGAGTTGCCACAGCTCGAAGGATAAAAGGATTGGGAGACGAGAGGAAGGTTTAGAAGATCGGCGACACGTTGAGGATGGTTGAAACTCAGGTGCTATCACAAAATGAGATGATGGTGAAGCAGTGGCTGGCCATAAGCCAGTCATTGTGTATTTTTCGAGCCTGGGTGACTTCTGAGACCATAATCTTGCTGGGCTACTTGGCAGAGGAATAACAAGGTTGACGCGGCCAATGCAGGCAGGTTGAACATCCGCAGTTATCGAAACCATGTTACTAGTGAAGAATACTGGATGAAGGATAGCAGAATCGTAGCGTCGATCAGTGTTGATAAGCTTTACCTGTGCGGTGTCACCTACCACCTCAGCCCTGATGTGCTTCGCAGGCTCCTCAATTGTACTGGTAGTTGCAGCAGTAATGGCTTCTTTCAGAGCATCTTTCCACATGAAAGAGAAAGTAACTGGACGTTGCAATCTTGGTCTGCCTGCAGAGATAGCCTTCCCTAACGCTGTATTCCAGTCTGCTGTGGTAGCGGTTGGGCGAGAAACTTTGGATTTAGTTCTATGCTGAGTTTCAACCACGATACGAACACCAGCTTCTACAGCTTCAGCAAGAGCAAGGTTCCCGGTCTTTGCCGTTGCAACAGGCCTGCGGGACCCTGCCAGAATGGCTTCGCTTAGAGCATCGTCCCAATTAGCACGGAAAGCCATGATGGGTCTATATTCATGTCTCATGGCTCTGTGGGAAGCCTTCGCAGTCTTCAGTGGTGATACTGATGGACGGAATTTCCTCATCGATGCCGATTCTTGGCTAGCTATAGTATTGTTCTCAAAGATACTGCGGGAGGCTAGGACTCCAGACTGTCGAACAGATGAAGGTAGTGTAGGTATTCTTGGTTGCTCTGCAGGGCTAGGTATTGGAATTTTAAGCTCTCTAACATGCGAAGAGGGCTTCGAAAACGGTAGGCGAGTTGGCGCGATCAATGTATACTTGGTGGAATGAGCAAGTGGTGGTAGAGGGGTATTAGCTTCCCTTTTTTTGGCCGATGGCGTTCCTTGTGCAGAGTTTATACTTGTCAATTGGAGAGATGATGCCTTGGTGCTTATAGAAGTAATGGACAACGCATCGAATATGTCAGGAGATGATCGACCAGAAGAAGACGTCGAATAAATAGATGGGCTCTTTGGTCTTATTGAAGATTCCGAAATCCAATCGTGGTTTTCACTAGAATTGCATACTTCAATGAGGCTCCAAAGTTTGCAAGACTCCAATACTGCATGATTGGTATTTGCAATTTGGGATTTAAGCTTCATGTCCAAAGCTGCCGGTTCTAATTCGCTTCGGCGAGATGCTGACTGTGGTGCCCAGCTGACATATAGACTTTGAGCACCTGATGCGGGGATGATTGCAGTTGACTTCCAGAGAGTGCGGCCACGAGGAGAATCATGAATTGGTAACTCAACCTTAGCTTGTGCGGCCCAAATCCAGCCCTTACTCTCTGGTACGCTCAACGTTTCTACGCACCACAAGTTTTGCGACGAAAGTTTTGGGAGATCGCTCAACGCTTTTCTGGGAGGACGTCTCGTGTCGATGGCTGCAGGGAGTTTGGTTGTTGAACGGAAATCCCGACGTTTGGCCTCCAGGGAGAAAAGCCCTTGTTGATGCTCTTCCTCTGATGGTTGATTTGGCGTCCATGTCATCGACGCGGTCGTAGCAGAGCTTGATATGATCTTTGAATGTGTGATCCAGATTGTTCCATTTTTCTCAGGTATGTCTTCTACCCCTTGCACGCTCCATAACTCATTTGTCAGAAGTGTGGGCTGTAAGCCGGATAAAAAGGTCTTTGATGGATTCCGAGCCGGAATATTATCGAACAATGATAGCGTATAGGATTGCCATGTGTTGTTCTCGGGTTGTGGTAGACCAAAATTTGATTTGCTAACAGCAAAGTCCTTCTTATTTTGCCAAAGAAGCGATCCATTCCCTGGTACATTCGTGCTGTTGCTATTGTCTTGGAAATCGACAAGATGGGCGGGGAAACTAGTCTTGTTGGCCATGGCTACCATATCGCTGAATCCAGCTGCAAGCTTTTCCTCGGCATGATACAGCCCATCGTCTTGCGAGAAAATTAGGATAGACTCTCTTGTCTCTTCGAAATCAAGTTCCTCACCCTCCTCATCATAGTTATCTAGCTCGAAGTAGGAAGCCGAGGTGGCTTCCATAACAGGCTCACCATTATTGTCTAAGTCTTCTTCCTCCGAGTCAAAGTATGATACTGAATCATCATCGTCTTCGTAATTAGAGATAGTCTCTTCTAACTCTGACCTTGGTGGAAGAAGACTGTTCATGGATGGAATATTTGTTGACTGAAGAAGCGTTGCAATTTCCCATAAGGTTGTTTCGTCAAATTCGTCATCACTTTCCGAGTCCATGATCTCATTATCGAGTTCATCTTCATCATCGTAATCATCAAAAAATGAAGATGAATATTCGTCAAATTCAGACTCGAACTGTCCAGATCCCGCACTCAATGTCGCATTGAAGACTGGTCCAGCTGGCCGTGATGTGTTGACGGTATATTGTGGGACCGCCGTATCGGATCGCTCGCCCCATGGAAACTGGAATATTCCTAGTGTATCACGCTTATTCGGAAGCGGCTCGGGATTTTCGACTTCTAGATGTTAGCTCAAATAGCACTTTCGTTCAGTATTTACGCACCAATGTCTGCCAGCAAGGTCATCCGCTTCGGCCTCCTTGGTGGCCTCTGGGTCACTGGCCGAGCCTTAACGCTTGATGACCTTGACAAACCAGAACCCCATAATCCTTTGACTACTGTATTTTGAGGAAGTTCCTTGGGGCTAGACCACAAGCTGAAAGTGCTGATCTGCAAGTCATTAATGCTGCGTCGTTGCTTGGGTCTAAGATTCCTTGCAGGAGTTCCAGGTGAATGTGAACCGGTTTTGGCTACAATTGAAGGTTGCCACAGTTGACCCGCCAGACTGTTTTGTGATATTTGGCAAGGCTGCCATAGAGATCGCACTTCTGTGTTGGAGAGTACCGGATCATACAGTATGGGAGCTTCTAATTCGTCTTCATCTTCACTTTCTGGCGGTGTAGGACTTCCGAGTTGCGGCCTTCGTGCTGTTGCAATCGATAAGTAATTAAGACTAGGTCTGCGAGAAAGTTCTGGGGCGTTCTCTTCGTAAGACTTCTGTGCTTCCGCGAGACGCTGCCAAACGCTAACCCGAGAATTTTGCGGAATCAATCCAGGCATCAATGTGGTGGCTGCGTTAGTAATCTCAGCCAAGCTGTCCCTAGCTTTGGCGCGTCGAGATTTATTGCGTGGTGGACTCTGTGATATACCCAAAGATGATCGTCTCGAGACATCATTGCCTGATTCCCCAAGTGGTATCTGAGAGCGTGGTGTCCCCATTGACGATAGAGAGTCTCGGCAGAAATTTCTCTGTAACTTTTGCCAGTCATTTTCCTGCTCGCCCATCTCTCTTTCGAGATTTTCGAGTAGCCTCAGTCTTTCCATAGTATTTTCCGCGCCCAGGGATCCTAGATCATTGGTAGCATCCGGCATCTTCCGGAGCATTGCCCCCAAAGATTCACGGTTTGAAACTTCTAACCGACTCAACTGTACATGTATTTCCTCGAGTGCTTTTGTAGGTGAGTCCAGTGGGAGAGAAGGCTCAGCTGTAAGGATTATCATGGTCTGTCGTCCCCCTCGTCTTGAGTCCAGAAGCAGAGGTGTTGGCGGCGACAGTCTTCGCGACACATGCTTTGATTTCCGATCCGAAAATGAAGGTAGATCATCACCAATGCGACGATGCCATGACTTAGGGGGCCCTGCTGATTCTGCAAGGATTGTGGCATCAGGCAAGAACGATTCTCGACTCTCAGTCGTGGTGTCTAGCATAGACTGTCGGTGTTCCGCGGAATCCATCATTACAACCATAACTTCGTCTCCTTCTCCGTACTCTTCTTCCTGGTGAAGATCTGGCTGTTCTTCCACGAGCTCATGTCCAAAATTGAAACCAGAAGCCTCTAATAAATCAGCGTAGCTTTCGTAGTTTTCTGAAGCAGAAGACTTCTGCACACCACGCCATTCACGAGAGACTTGCAGACTTTGCTCAATGCCGATATGAAGAATGCTTGTATCCGCCGAATCATGGCTTTGGACTAATGTTGTACTTGAACGAATTGTGTCATGTTTTTGCCCGCCATCTTTGACCAAATAATTGGTAGGCTCATCTTGCGACTTAAGTATAGCAATCGTTGATCGCTTTGAAGACCTCTTTTCTTGTTGGCTAAGCTCCGTGGGAGTTCGAGCTGGTGTCTCACTCAGGAAAACCGACGGCACCCTCGGTATAGATGGCACAGACGATCGGCGATTATTAATCGAACTGATGCCAGGTGGAGCTGGGAATAGAAACTGGATTTTTTCATCAAAAGTCATACTTTTCGTGTCATTCGGTAAAAGCCTTGCTAGGTTCGCAGCACTATACACTGGAGGGGGCTTTGGAAGTGGTGGGAGCTGTGTAGGACTTCCTGGATTGGATACAAACAAAGTCTTCCGGCTGATGATGGAGGATCCTGATTTGGATCGTCGATGGCCATTTGCTGTCTCACTAGCGAACATGCCATTGCTACTAAATCGCGGGATTGGCCTTGGACGGTGAATGACCGACCCAGGTGATTTAAGCTCGGTCGTGTAAGAAGTTTCGTCGGAGATCGAAAACACGGAATCGTACTGCCCAGGTATTTCTTTGATAATTGATTCTACCATTGCAGGATCATCGTAGATTATATTGTTCATGAGCATCACCGTCTGTGGGGCGGGTATGCTAGGTCGAAATGGTGCAGTATTCCCACGCGCCCGGGGGTTGGACGGTAGGCCGGTCATGGGTCGGATATTTTTTTCATTGGCGTTGTCGGCGCGATTCTCAGACCGCGGTGAACGCCGTCGTACTTCTTCACGGCCAGGAGACAAAGATGTAGACGTTGACAGTGCTGTGGCAAGGAGGTTGTCTCTGGTTTGACTCTGTAATCTTTTCCTGCCCAAAACAGCATCCTTTTTCATCAGATCTTCCGGAGACATAGACGGTGGCAAAGGAACGGCTCTTGGAGTACTGAAAGGGGATTTTTTGCTAGCAATTGCTCTTCGTTCGCGGTCATGAAGAGCCGCAGTCTCGAGATCAATCGTAGCAATTCGAGCGAACGGTTGATCGGCTGAGTCTGCATCGGGATCCATCATGGGTTTTGAAATTGCAAGACCACGGATCGAAGATTTGGATTGAGCTTTCGATTGTGCAAAGATAGATCGCTTTGCTGAAGTAGGAGCATCCCGAGGCCATCCTGATGTTTGCGCTTCTGGGGCTAATGCTTGCGACGATGCAGCAAAAACGGAAGGAAATACGCTGCGGGAAGCTTGCAACCCCGCATCTGATGCATAGACCGGACGAGTAAGACTCATCACAGTAGGCTTTCCAGGATCTGCCGCTCCATACTTAGAGTACACCTGCTCTACTGTCATATCGCCATCAGCTCCGATAGGGTTTACCGTGATGTCTCGCGATTGAGGTAAAGGACTGGAGAACGGAGAACGAGCATCGGCAGTCAGAGGATCTTCACCCTTTTGTAACATTAAAGCCTGCGGGAAAATGGTTATAATGCCTTTATAGAAAGTAAGCATTTTTTTGAAGAGTAGATACGCAAGTTGTAATTACCAATGAGAACAAGCAAGCCATTTGCAGGCACGACTGTCCTGAGAATCAACATGATCGAGGCCATACCGAGGAACATAGGTATACTCAGCTATGGACCGTATATTAGCAATAATATCAACAATTGATAGATATCCATAAGACACTTACAGCAGTCCAAATCACAAGGCCTACGATAATGAATAGCAAAGCTTTGCTTTGAGCGCGGTGATTTTCACGACGGTCGCCAAACATTCCCAATGAACTTGCCTGCACGAGAAGAAATCCAACGATGATAAAGTCCAAAACCAGAACAACAATTGCGATTGGGAGAAGGGAAGTCTGCGCAACGCATGACGGTGCAAACTCTGGGCGCGTGAATCCAACCAATATTCCGCCGGCGATCAATCGTAGAGCCAAAATTCCCTGCAAAATAGCTCTGACCGCAGTCATCTTCGTTCCATGACCTATCGACCATAATAAAAATTGTTCGATGGCTACTCTGGCCAGTTGATCAGATGCCGTCGAAAAGAGTAATCCAACTTGACATGCGGCATTACTCGTTTTTGGTATTAGAAGATCTAAAAAATCGATTTGCGCCCACAAAGCGGAGAAGAGTATAAACAGCACGAGGACCAGCCTCCGGCCGTCCTTTAGTATAGTTGCCCTATGCCCTTTGAAATATAAAAGAAATGCGCCCGTTGCTGCTTGGAAAAGGATGCCACTGTTGAAATTGTTAGCATGTAGATTGGCAGTACCTTAGACACGGGGACAGACAATGAGAATGCAGCCGACAAGGTCTGAATATTATCCGGAATCGCCATCGTAACACAATATCAATAGAAAAAGTAATTAATAATTCAAAAGCCCAATCTATGGGTAACGATCAAGAATAGAAACATGAGCGGACATTATACCTCTCTAACTATCCTCTCATCCTCGTGTTGGACGCCGGCGACAACAACGAATAATATTGGAACAATCAATGAATGGATGAGAAGACTATGGAGCAAGAAAGCATCGAAGTTCGACAACAAGCCTGCCATGACCCAGGAATCGTTCTGAACCGAGAGAATACATGATGAACAAGGTAAGTACGTTTCTGAATAGCGATCAGGGCACTTGGATTACCCGATCTGGATTAAGTCCCCTAAAGAAGCGAGGATACGAAAGAGAGCTGCAACATAAACTCTAACGATGACAGCGGCGGCATTGCACAAACTCACTCGCTACTACAGAGGTTAACCTGAAAGCGAGACAATGATTGGATGAGTGAAATAGAGCCATGCAATGAGGGTCTAGATTGACAAGGAGATGGTGTTTCAACTGAAACTCCTTGAGTCTCACAACTCCACAAGCATCTACGGAGTAGCAATGACCACAAAAAATAACCCCTAGTGAAAGAAATCTCGTGACTATTTCAACGGGAAATAGAACAGTTTACCATTCAAATCTTCGGGGTTGAAACGGTCAGAGAAAAGCACGGTTTCTCTCGACAAACGGATGTCCGTTGGAGTAGAGTATCTGACGGCGTCATCTAATCTCTCTGAAGGTTTTCGCGTCTTCCCAAGTGATTGGTTTGACATCTTTTTACTCACAGGAGCCCTGAGGCTGAAGGTGAAGGAAAAGAAGAATTGCAGATCGGGTTTGTGCGGCCTGGCCAGCGAGGATTGGTCCGAATGTTGACGTACTCGAGCTTGAGATCTTATGCAGGGCGATAAGGCAACAAGCCTCATCTGTATCACGCTGAAGTACAAAGGTACTCCTCTGTAGAAGCAAAAGACGCGTGTTTCCATGTGCTGGACGATGGAATGCACGACGGCGATTGAGCACGTGTGTAACGCGCTTTGTGATAGCCTGCATGGAAAGCCAACATACCGGGCCAGACACAGTAGTCGATGTATATAGCCTAGGAATAGAAGATATACTTCCCGCAGTGTTGCTGTCCAAGCAGGTTTGGAGAATCATGCCACAAAGTAGCACAGAGTAAAGGGTGCATCACAACACGGCCATGTGCGCAGTGATATTGGCACTCGAATGTGGTTAAAAACACGCTCAGTCTGGGATCGATGATCACGTGGTCGCAGTGACTCGCAGACAGAGCAGACGCGCCAGATTTATGCGCGTCTATCAATCATGCGGGAGAAGTTTATCAACCCTCCTCTCAATGCGGTTAGCCACCGCTCTCGAATCTCGGCAAGACTCCGAACAATCATACGAGACATCAGCCCACTTTCTTCTCTCCATGCTCCATTGGTTTTCCATCGCAGATTATCAGCCTCTAGAATCATTTTCCTGACGCTCTTCCATAGCAATCCAAAAAAGCTCTTCACCCAAAATCGCACATCCTTCTCCCAAACAATCTCCTTCTCGTGCATAATCGGTCATGATCGGTCATCAGTCTACCCAAGAATAATCCCCAATCCTTGCTCAGACCGAGCTGTTCTCTTTCACTTGCCTGGACTTGACCAGAATCAAACCACTTTCTTGCCCTATTCCTTATTCCCCCCATAATCAGCCATAAAATACCTCTCCAGACCCCGCCTGGCCATGGCTACCAAGATCTCCTCATTCGATCCACCTCTGTCTGGCATATCAGCCGGTCTTGATTCTACGAATGATTTTGACAACACAGCTGCATTCGCTGATTCATTAGGCCTCGACGAAGATCCCTTTTTTCCCTCCAACTGGGACGAGGACACTCCACCTTACGACGGTGGTCTGTATTCAACCCCGCTCAATTGGGACCCCCCAATCCCCAAGCAAGAAGAAGAAGTCCGGAATCTAGGGCCAACATACACAAACATGAACGTACTCACACCGGCGCAACAAGAGAAGTTGCGCAGCATTGCGATGCCTCAGCACCTTCGCTACCAAAGTCAAGTTCAAGCACAAACCCATCACAGCCCGAACTCAACCGCATCTTACAAAAGCAATTCGACCGCATCACCCGAAGCTATCGATCAAAGTCGCAAGCGCAAGTCCTCCGCCGAAGCCGACGACGACGACGATGACGAATCTGCGAGCCAACATCCCCCAGTTAAGAAGACTGCGCATAATATGATAGAAAAACGGTATCGCACAAACCTCAATGACAAGATTGCTGCTCTACGGGATAGCGTACCAAGTCTACGAATCATGCAAAAGAGTGCGCGTGGTGAGGACACAGCGGACGATAGGGAGGAACTGCAAGGTTTAACTCCTGCTCATAAACTCAACAAAGCAACAGTGAGTTCCTGATCTCTTTTATCATTATGAGCCCATAAATCTGTACATGTGTTGGAAGATGGCTTGACAAATGGCTCAATGTCATGCGAGTTTCAAAATCACGCCACAAACTAGAGTTGAGGCTGATTATCCTAAACAGGTTCTGTCCAAGGCTACTGAATATATCCGCCATCTTGAAAAGCGAAACTCACGTCTACAAGATGAGAATGCCCAAATGAAGACTCGCATCAACGCCTTCGAGAAACTTTTCGTTTCCGGGTCTATGGGCTTTGCACCCATCCAACAACCCATGAATCCGTACCAATTTGCCCCAGATTTCAACACACCAGGCCCATCACCTTCCTCCGATCAAGGCATGATTCCAGTGCCAGACGACATGCGAAGACTCCATGGTCAGATGTCTCAGGAGACATTTGCCGTCCCCACACAATATAACCAAAACCGCCAACCACTGGGAGCGAATGGTTGGCAAGGAGGGGGTTATTTTGGCAAGCTCATGGTTGGTTCACTTGCTGGTCTAATGATCATGCAAGGCTTCCACGAAGCAGAGCAAGACACAAACGCTCCTGGTGCGCGCGGTCTTTTGGCTCTTCCGGCACATGCCCTCAACTTTTTCAGTCACCATCTGCATGCAGCTCTGGATTTCCACTTCCAGGGTTATCACCTTCCCGCAAGCCAGACTCTTCATTACCTTCAAGTGCTCCTTGTTGTTGGTCTGATTATCTATGCTTTCCTACCTTCGCTCATGGCTCCCAAACCCAAATCCAATGGTTCCAAGGCCGCTCAATTAGCTGCAGCTCCATCTCTGGCCTCGTCTATTCAAGTCAAAAGGCAAGCTTGGCTTACGGCTATTCAGACGGTTTGGGTTCCACGCCACAACTTCTTTCTCGAAGCTGCTGCTCTATTATTAAAGGTTGGCAAATTCGCTCTTCGAAATCTTGTTGGTTCATCCCTCTACTCCTGGGTCACTGGTACAACTGAGGAGCAGGAAGTTGCACGGGTTAAGGCCTGGACGATTGCTCTTGACGCACAGTTAACCGGCGGAGATGTCGAAGTTAGCAAAAGCCGCTTGACATTGACCCTCTTGGCTTCTGGCACCCTTCCAAATACTCCAGCACGTCTCATGCTCAAAGCATTACACATCCGGGTTCTGTTATGGAAATTCGGTAACTCATCCTTTGCTGGTCCGTACGTTCAAAAGTTCGCGCGAGAAATCGCACGAAATAAGTGGAACGAGGCCAAGCAATTACAACAAATTATCGCACAATCAAAGGAGCTACAAGATGAATTGCCTGAATATATCGCTACTATTCTGGAGCAAAAGTGTGATGATGTATTGGTAGATGCAATTGTACAGCGCGCATACAATCTTGCTTGGAACCTGCCAACTACCAATAACACCGAAGTCAACTGTGGCATGGATAAAGTCGTAGAAGATTTTGCTATCCGTAGTCCTTTGGATGCTGTTGCCGCTTGGTGGTCAAGCCTTACCCTTCACAGAGCTTTGGCGAAGAGTCTTGGTGCAGAGGCTGAAGGTGCTGCTACGTCTAAATCTATCGCTGACGAAATTGATATCTCTATCAAGACTGCACCTCCTGGATCGACTGCTCAAATTCGTGCTCTGGTGGCGCGCGCCGTTCTTGTTAAAGACAAGCGCGGGCTGAGCATTGCCATTGCTCTCAAGGCTCTCGGTGTTGGACAGCAAAAGGCTCCCATTCAATCAAATGTCAATATCAAAACATCAATCACTAACCTACCCGATATCCATAGCTCCGTCTATTGCGCCATGGCACTTGCTCACTTGGAACGCTTTCCAATGCCCGCCAATCCCGAAGCCGTTCCCAAGATCATCAGCTCTATCGTCCCAGCCAACCTAACATTACTTGGTTTTACCGCGATGTTCAAGCTGATTGAAAAAATGCACGAGCATACCCTCATTGCATCGACGTGTGCCAATTCACTGGAGAAGTTTGCAGGCAATCTAAGAATCTGGATCGGTGGGAAGGAAGGCGAGAAGAGTGGTTTGGAGACGGAGCTGAAGAGGGAGATGGTGGA